>JAVDPK010002729.1:256707-286403 GCA_034780415.1 Cichlasoma orientale | reverse complement strand
TGTGTGTGTGTGTGTGTGTGTGTGTGTGTGTGTGTGTGTGTGTGTGTGTGTGTGTGTGTGTGTGTGTGTGTGATTAAGCTGTTAATTAATTTTATGTCCTTGTATTTAATTACCATGGGCAGTGAAAATGGTTGTGTGCGTGCGTGTGTGTGTGTGTGCATTTGTTTGAAAGACGGCGAGATGATGAGTGTGTTCTGGTGAGTGTCTGTTATGACAGTTTGGAGTGCAAAAATCGACGCATACATGCTCTATATTCTGAGGGCTTCCTCAAACACCTTTTACTAATTGTTGTTTGCACGTGAATCCAGCAGATCATTTAAAGTGCGTAACAGCTGAGGCGATACTGGTTACTGTTGCAAGATAAATCACAGGATAATGTGTGTTATGTGTGTTTTTCCCCCTCACTTTCTTCTGAATCCTAAATAAAAACTAACAAAGCAGCAATTGTTTAGTTATAATTTTCATACGTTTTCCGTGTTGTGTTGCAGTGATATTGATATTGCAATAGATTTGTTATAGTTAGTGTCACGATATGGAACACTTTGCAGATCTAGACTTAATAACTCAAAGATAACGGCATGCAGGCTGCAGCCTAAAATCAAAGTTACAGTCTTTAAATCGGAGTAGATTGGATATACCGTCTGTTTTTTGACACTTTCACTGCAATTTAGTTCATAAATCTCTATAATTTTTATTTAGGTTAGATACAAAAAATCCTTAAGAGGCTTTTGGCTGTTTGCTCTGTTTGACTGTGATTAGTATTTCACCGTGCAGCCAGAGTGCATACAAAAGCACGAATAACAACTGCGAAAAGCGATCGTGTTTCATAATTATCACTTAAGCTTGACTGCAGGATTTGCTTTAGCATTTGTAAGTTTAAAAAAAAAAAGTCATAATAATGAGATTCTTCAAATGTTAGGAAACAGGCAAAGGAGATGTAGAGCAGGGGCGAGAATGAGAAACCGGAGAGGCTGAGATGGCTAAAGAGAAGAGGAAGACAAGTGGAGCAGGTGACCTTTGCTTTGTGAGCGAGAAAGGAAGAAGTGAAATGTGTGCGATGAAGAGAAAGGAGAGAGAGAGGGGGGGGAGTTTATAGAGGTGAGAGGGAGGAGAGGGAGGAGGGCGGGCTGCTCAAAGGCATGAAAAGATAGAGAGAATAGAGAGAAGATGGAATTAGAGGAAGAGAGAGCAGTTACACAGCAGGAGAGTCTGAGTGCTCTCCTCCATCAGAGACCGTTGATTAAAATTTCATTGGCTGAGGCTGGAGGTCAGAGGTGACACAGTATGTGTGTGCGTGTGTGCATCTGCGTGTGAGCACTAAAAGCTTAGAGCCTCCCGTCTTCATGCACTCACTCGCTCCTGCACTCTCACTCTCATTGGCTAATTACATTTCTTTGTCTCGTTCTTTTGAGCTCACTGCTTTTTAATTTCCTCTCAGCTGGTAAGAGTCGCCTCTTTCGATCTGTCTTATGTTCGATTAAACGTGGTGATTTGCTTACCTTTTGTCACGACTGGTTTCACCGAATTTGCATTATATCTTCCCGTATACAACAACGGTTTAAATATGGCAATTTAAACTCATCTGGCAATATAGAAATGGAAAAAGAAGTCATATTCTAGTTAAAAAAAATGTATTTGAAATTCAGTTCCAGTGGGGCTGATGCAAATTTACAACTAAACAATTAAAAAAAAGGCAATATGCATTGATAGCAGCCCCTGACTGAGCCATGTTTTCCAGCCTAACCTTCACCCAGACTTTGATCCGAGCGATTTTCACTCATGTCGCCTTGTTCTTCCATCGGGTCTCGTCTCTATTAACCTCTTTTGTTGAAGCCTCGTCCTGCTTTTCAAATCAGACCCCACAGGACTCTCTGTTTATCCTGCTGCTTTTTCAATCAAGGCGGAGTGAGAGGATAGCTGAACGCACCAACAGCACACACAGGTGTTCGCGCAAACACTGTGGGCTCTGTCGCCGCAGCGCCACCGAGTCGTGTCTCTTCTCACATTTCTTATTTTCCTTTTTTGCCAGGTTTGGTGCGTGTGCTCCGTGAGATGAACCTGAACCCTCTTTTGGAGTTACTGTCAGTAATCAGCAGTGTTTGTGGATTTGATGGTGTTATAAGATTTGGTAGCACTGTGTGGGAGGAGCTTTGATCCTCGAGCAGAAAAAAAAAAGCATTTTTAGACACAGTTCCTAGGCAACTATGCTGCATTAGTATTAAACATTTTGAGACAGACTATTAAGTGATTCGATGTATTAAAATTGTAATGATTAAATGAAACAAGTTATGCACATAAAGATTCAGGCGATGCTGCCAGAATTAAAGTCTCCAAAAAAGAAACTGCACCTCAACTTCACCTGAGGTGGAAAAGATAAAGGTGTATGAAATCCCAGCCACTGCCTTTAGAATAAAGAAATGCGTAGATGATTTGGATTTTTGTGAGACTTATTAGAGTCTGATGGTTTTTGCACTGTAATATTTGTACCTCTGTGACACATTAAAGCACTCAGAACGCTGCACCGGTCAAAGAGGTTTCGCTGGTATTAGGAACAGCAGCAGTGACAATACTGGAAGCAGAGGCATGTGGAGATGGTCACCATCCAGCAGAAGGATTTTGGCTCATTACTGTAGCTGGCCAGTGCTCAGATCCAGTGCAGTGCAGTGCAGGCATGAGGAAATTGGTGTCTCCAAAATGGCAGCTGTCTGCGAGCACGCCGAGGTGCAGGCTTGCATTATTTATGCGGCTGTGTTGCACTTTGTAGCACAATGGTTTTGACTACCTCTGCTGACATAGATTTGCTCTGGGATTTGTTTTTATTTTTCCGCAGTTTGGTTTAGGAGATCCTAAAATGATACAGTACACGAGGTGATATGCTAGAAGGTGCTGTGCTATCCTGACCTCAGCTGCGTCTGTAACACTGACCGTGAGCCGGGCCTTATCTCCCAGCATCAGTGTTGGACCTCACTAATGCTCTTGTAACTGAATGGGATCAAATCCTGAAAGCCTGTGGACAGACGGAAGAGTTGTGGCCATTATAGCAGCAGATGAATGCCCGTGTTTTTAAAATTGCATGTATGGTCACTTTTGTGGGATGTTCAGGTGTTTTCTAGGACATGCAGTAGGTGCATGATTAGCATGGAAAGGAGACGTGTTATTTTTAGCTGCTCAGATGCGGATCAAAATTGCAGCAGGTAAAAAATAAAAGCCAGGTTGTTTCAGCACTCAGAAACCTCTAGAAGGGGAGTAATTCTCCCAGTCCAGCAACGTTAGTTACTTATCCAGTTTTCACTTTTTTAAGGTTTGCATGAAGCTTTCATAGAGTCACTCTTGCCCCCCCCCCCTTCCCCTTTTTTTTGCCATACTAAAGTAGAAAGTCATGTGACTCCTGGATTACCCCAAAAGATTTTCGTATGATCTTTTCGGCCACATCACCCTCCCCTGGTTGAAAACCAAGACAGACACGGCTGCATTAAGCTTCACATCACACAAGCTCAACTTCACTCCCTAACTAAGCATCAAACACGCATCTATTCTGCCGCGCTGTAGCTTTGATATTGCACACACTCTCGAACACGAGGCGTCTCATATTCACACACATCAGTTAAAAGTCATTATGCTCTTCTCACTCTTACAAACATGCACATCCGCTGTGTACACAGCCACATCAGCAAATTAAC
Source organism: Cichlasoma orientale (assembly GCA_034780415.1). Taxonomy (NCBI): domain Eukaryota; kingdom Metazoa; phylum Chordata; class Actinopteri; order Cichliformes; family Cichlidae; genus Cichlasoma; species Cichlasoma orientale. Next base: position 282,723 of record JAVDPK010002729.1, on the reverse strand, counting down.
TGAATAAAAAGCCTCTTTTTGCCTTTTCTTTTGAGTGGCTAATTAGCCATCAGAGCCCGCTGCGTGGAGAGACCGAGATCCATCAAGAGGTAGCGCTTCAAAGAGCAGTTTATGGGAGCCAAAGCACTTTAATTAGGACCTCTTTGTATGAGAAAGTAAAGAGAAAAACATAAATTGAAGCCAAAAGCTGTATAATGTGGAGGAGAAATAAACATATTCTAATACACACACAGATACAGAGAGACAGGAAGCAACCAGAAGAATCAGACCAGAGGAGACGAGGCCCTCGCAGCCGCGTGAGAGGAAGCCGATTCCAGCATCGGTTATACTCTGTGAGGAGGTTTATGTGAGTAGCTGTCACACCAGCTGTATTTAAGGTTAAGATGCAGGACTTTACTTAGACTGATGGACACAGGCGAGCGCAATCACGCGACCCTAGGCTTTAAACAAGTCAGTCTAGTAGCAAAGACACAAGCAAAACATAGCAAACCTTCAAATTCAATTCAATCATTCAAATTGCTGCTTTGCGTTCATGTACCTGAAGCAGATGTCCGGGATGGCCGTATCGGCTTTATCCACTTGCTCCTTCTCCTCTACCGCGCCCATTTCTTCGGCTCAGGAGGAATGGTTCACACAACTGTGTTTAACTGGGAATTTAGTTTGGAGGGATTTGTGAGCCACAAGCAAAGATCCGGGTGGTATCAGTGAATCCGTCAGGTGTGGGCAGATAAATAATATCTCAGTTTATCGCACGAGCAATAAAGCCTTTCTTTGACAAAAAAAAAAAAAAAAGGTTTGGGAGGTTTTTGTTTTTTTTATTCGAGGGGGGGTGGGGGGTGTTAGCATGTATCTGACCTCCACGTTTACAGCATGTGAGTCCCAGCATGTTGATCCCCTGCTGACTGAGCTGCTGCTCTGCATTCTGTCTGTCATTAGACAGATGTCTTCATTCTCACAATGGGACCAAAAAACAAAACAATGTTTTCTTGAAGAGTTCAGTTATTATTGCTGTAAGTCGGAGCTTTGAGGAGGTTTAAAAAGACTGGTGGCAAACTCTTTGTGATTTTAGCTTTGAATTGTGTTTTTCCTGGTATGATGTGTGCGTGTGTACGCCGGGCAGATTCGAGAATTTGCTCCATTTGGCTGAACTGATAGTTTAGTGAGTCTGTAAAAGGCTGTCTGGTCATGGCATCCACCAAATAGTCAGTAATTGGTCGGTACATGTTGTACATCTTAATCAGTTTCAGTGCTTTTTAAAATCTAAAACCTCACAGCGCAAAAGCTGTTGGTGCTTCTCGTGTCGTTCATGCAGCCGTTCGCGCGGCATTGACCACATGTGAAGCAGCTCGTCGCAGGAAGTATCACTTTACAGCGAAACATAAATGGCTGCATTTCACCATTGTCCTAATGGAAATGTTGGTAATAGTCACATAAGCGTGTGCATGTAAACACAGGCAGAGCATCTCCTGCTGGATCCACTTTAGTCTGTTTGTTGAGCTGCGTCCTCGATGATCCTTTGTCTGTCAAAAGCTCTTAGCGCTTCCATCCAAAGCCCTCTGCTTTCTGCATTCATTATTAATGGACCTCAGCAGGCTGAGGACACACACGCAGTGGCAGGACCTGCATATTACTGGTAGCTTTTTTAGAAGAGATGTTAAATCAAGCACTCAAATACAAAGGAAAATAGAGGATTCGAGGGGGGAAAGATTGAATTTTCCGATTGTTTTTTTACATTTCATTTGATCACATGGAGTACGTCCGCTCGCTGATCTCGCTCAGATGCACTGCAGTTGATTTTCCAAATGAACAAATTGTAGAATCTATAAATAGCTTTCAAATAAAGTGGACTACGCTCAGCCACAGCTGCCCTTCACGGCAGCAGTGGCCCTGTATTTGCCCCTAACCTCGTTTGACTTGACTTCTTTAAATATGATTAAATTTACTGCAATCGAGGAACACTGAAAACTGTAACAATGAGCAACATATCGATGAAACATTTACTAATGATAAGGTGGCAGTCAGTAGTTCTGCCATCACATTAGCACATTTACAGCAATGTGTATTTGCTGTTCATGGATGCAAAGTCCTCGTTGTTTGCAGTTGTATTTAAGTCATTTGGCATATAATTGTATAATGTATCTTAATGAAATAACTGCTCACCTGTCAGAATACCTTTTCCCTTCCTATGCCTCTGCTAATGCAGTATTAGTTACTGATCTGAGCTTCATCTCCATCCTGCAGCGATTTGTTTGAATTTGTCCTGAAAGGTTTTGTTATGTTGAACTTTTTCTCTGTAAAGTCGAGTTTCTTCTGCTCAGTGTCCCATTGTTTGTACTGATGATTCAACAAGGAGAGTTTCATGTCCATGCCAGTGTTAAAATCCACTGTGCATGTGTGTGTGTGTGTGTGTGTTATTCGTTGTGACCTTTCTCCATATGGTGTGGGACTGAGCGGGGGAACAGGAGGTGAGCCCTGCACATGCTATCAGTCTGAGCTGTTAGCCAGCATGCACAGCCCCACACACACACACACACGCACACACACACACACGCACACACAAATATGCTGCAGGCCCTACATGTCATTGTTACCTGATATTCATGGTGTGTAGGAGAGACAGATGAAGGAGAAGGTCATGTGTGTGTGATGTCAGAGGCGGCGCGTTCGATGCTGGCCGTGGGTTTGATTGCCGCTCGCTCTTCTCGCGCAGCCTCGGGCTCCCTCTACCCTCTGTCCTCCCCACCCACCTCCCACTATCGTCAGCATCAGTCCAGCCCCCACCAGGAGACACACAGATCTTTCTATTTTTGATTTCTAGTCCAAGATAAAACAATAGTACAGTACGCTTTCAGAAATCACTGACAGGGGCTGCATTTACAGTATCAAAGCAAGCTAATATTTATGGCTCGGCGATTGTGTTTGACGATGATGAATTATGTATGGAACACATACGGTACAGTAGCCAAACTTTATTCTGCTGAGACCTGGGAAGGGTAACAGTATTTTAGTAGGACTCTTGCAGAACTTTCCTTTTTATCTGTAGAAATACTTTGTGTGTGCCCTGCAAGCTTTAAGAGCCTAATCCTTCAGGATAAAGGAATAATCTCCAATAACATAAACCCCCCCCAAAAAACCCCATAAATTCAGAGCAACACTGCACACTTTATAAATCAAAGCACTCATTTAGATGACCTTTGCAACCTGATATCATCTTAAGTCTGTTGATCTATAAAATGTTATTAAAATAAATTCAGACAGACTACATTTTTGCAATAAAAAAGCAAAAGGTCAGAAAAAAAAATATCTAAAAAGCAGCATCTATTACCTGTCATGAGTTTCTTTAAAACTCTGTTAATGTAACATAAAGGCTGCTGCTATAAATACCTAAACACACGGTTCTCTTAATTGCTTTTCCTAAATTTTTAACTGCATTCAGCGGCTTTCTTCAGCTAATTTTAACCTGCTCGGGTCTCGTTATATGTGACATCGACTTTGGTCATATGATGAAGTGTTTTATGTAACAGTGAAAAGGAAAAGCTAGTAAAGAATTGTTTTTTTTTTTAATGGCACATGAGTCAGTGAAGAGCGGTCACCTCTTCCTGTGGCTGTGATATAAAAACTTTTTGAGGAAAAAAATGTTTTAAGCCATTTCAAACCTTTTGTTTCAGCGTTTAATGCTCAAGCAGAACAAGGTGTGTGTGTGTGTGGGGGGGGGTCATAATTTTTGCTTCCAATTATTCATGCTAGGATTATTATTAGGATTAAACCAGGATTAAACCAGGTTCTCAGCACCTCCCAGATTGTGTTATAAAAATGTAAATCTCATCAACTGAACTGAGAAGCCAGAGGCCCGTAGTAAATAAAATTTAAATTACAACATTTATTGGTTTTGTCTTTACTCAAAAACAAACTCTTGAAAATGAAACGCTTGTGACGTTTCACAAAGATCCAAAACCATCTAAAACAATCGTTTCCATTAAGTTTATAATCATTAAAGGTGACTGAGAGGTTTTTGCACTCAATTCCAACATCCAGACATGTGGCTCTTTTATGTCGCAATAAAACACTTTCCTGCCTAAGTTTCAGCTTGTTTCCTGATCCATTAGCAGTACCTAATCTTTAAACAGAAATATAATAGACCCTTTAGCGTGCCCTGCTCGATATTGTGTTACACTCAGCAATTAATGAAAGGAATACAAATGCTAACAAAACAAAGCAACTGTCTGAACAAAGGGCTAACAAGAAGGTTTTTCCTCGCAGCACTGGTAGCTTTACAAAAGACATTGTTGCAATATGTCGGTACATACATGCTTATCATTTTCAAGTTTCTTTATGAAGTCCCCCCCTCCCACACACACACACACACACATACACACACACACACACCCAACCTCCCCCCACCTCCTAAGAAATATCTTTGATTTTTATTCATATGCAAATATGCATCCTTAGGAGGAAAAAAAAAGACGTGCTTTTAAACAGAAGAAAAAAAGGGGGAAAGAAAGAGGGAGAGGAAGTTCAGCTTATCAACACTCAACAGATGTTGTGACTAAATGTGTTGGTTTGTCTCATCACTGAGGCTGAGCGAAGTAAAGCTCCAGAGCCGGCCGGTCTGAATGGACAGAGTCAACCAGCTGCAGCTAACACACACACACACACACACACACACGCATTTATGTAGTAGCTGTAATTTGCTTCAATGACAGAGGTGGAAGGAGCCAGAGGATCAGGATGAGAACTTTTCGGCTGCCAAAGGCCTTTGGCCAAACACAGGAAATTCATTTTCCAAGAGGAGACAGTAAATGTACTGTGCAGCAGGACAGTGCCATAGCCAGGTAGCTTTCAGAAAGTGCTGAGTGGACAGAGTTGGAGACTTTCGACAGAAAGATCAAAACCCTTTTTAGTTCCTGTGGGACCCGACACAGGCATAGTTCTCTCTAGTACATGGTTTAAAGCCGAGTTTTCTGGCTGTATTTTCTGTGAAATGCAATCTGACAAGATTTATCTGACTGAGAGCTACATTACTAGTTACATTTACCACTGAAACTGATCCCAAAAAAACAATCTGATCTGCATATATGTCCAGACATGCAGCATTTACTGTTTCTCAGGTGAGCACCACTTTGTGTTGCTGGTGGTCATAAACTTTCCAGCTTCATGAGGAAAATAATTCCTGTAGGAGTTAAAGAACAGAGATTAAGGTGCTAAGACTCCTGCGATGTGCTGCAAACCACACTGTCACTGGAAAAGAACAACAAAATGTCAAATCAATGCATAGAAGTACAGAAAATAAAGCCTTTGCCTCAAATGGTGCAAGTCCTTTATAGAGATCATTATTATGCATTTTAATTCAGTTTAGTTTTAGTTACCACCTGTTACTCGTCACTGAATTTGATGAGAAACTGTTTAGTCCAAATGAACCTCTGTTGTTTAAAGTTTTGCGTTAAAAAATATGTCACCAATGTGACAAACAAACACAGTTTCTCATTAAAACAGGATCAGATTTAGGATTAAATTCCATGTATGTCATCAGCCTAAACATGAAGGAATCTGATAAGACAGCAGCAGAATACAGCCGCTGCTTTGAACACCTGCGATCTAAGGTCTGCTTTATATCCGTTTCCGTGTTCAGCAATATGTACTTATCAGTGTCTCTCTTTTTGCCCTTTAATAGAGGCTGTTTTTTAATTAAGACCCATATTAAACAGGTGTGCAAGCTTTACTTGTGTCTCTTTAGATCACGCTCCTCTATAGGTGGTACATGTGTCTTATTTTTCATGCCTGAACGGGCAGGCCGAATTTCAGTAATAACCTGTGTTGCAGGTGGGAACGTTCAAAGCAGCGAGATCAATCAAACAGCTTCTTGTAAACCTCAAAAGTGCAGTTGGTAGTTTAGCCGAGACAAAACAAGAATCGCAGAAAACATAAAAGTTTGGAAAGGAGAATCGCAGCCTTGCAGGAGTAAAAGTAGGTTAGTGACTGGAAGGTTTTTGGCTCAGATCCCTTGAGGTAATGTGGCAGGTGCCCTTGACCAAAGCACTGAAGGCTAGCAGACCGACAACTGTGGCGATGCTGCTCTGCCACCAACAGCTGTTTATGTGCAGATGTCTCTGTTATTGCTTGATGAATAAACAATTTTAGGAACACTCACTTATTTTTCCTTTTTTTTTTTGTCCTCTCCTTATCTCCATCCTTTTCTTTGTTTCTGTGTTGGACCTGTCCTCTGTCGTCTCACTTCCCTTCTTTTCCCTGTCTTGCGATATAACTTCCATGGTTGGTTGGTTTGGGTGAGCAGGGGGAAACGGGAAAGGCTTCCACAGTTCAGGGCTCCAGAGAGCTTGGCCAGGCAGCGGCAATCAATCACAGGCTAAATCCCTCCTCTCTCAGGACTGTCGTGTGCCAGGTGACATGGTCAACAGCTGCAGAGAAATATTAAGCCTACAGCAGGTACCTGAATTTAAATAGACTAGTAAACAAGGTCCCTGAAATACCTACAGTTTGGAGAAAAGCACTGAGTAAAGCAACATGCCAAAAAAAAAAAAACACACACTTTACCGACAAACCTTTTTTTTTTTTTTTTTACCCATGAGAATAATAGCAGTCCTTGCTTATTATCAAGAGTAAAAGTAGAAAGATATTGCAATCCCTTTGCAAAAACTCTTAAGGTGGGTGTTACATTCCTTGCTGTGATTGTTGCGTCCTAAACTTGACCGTAATAGAAGATGTGTTACATTGTAAGGCACTGTTACACTGATGGTTTAATAGAATCTCCTGGCTGCAGACAAAAGTGCTCTGCTGGTGCGGTCACTGTCATGAAACACGTAACTGTGATAACCAGGAAAAATGCTGAAGAAGCCTGATGCAGATGGCAGAGGTTCAGCTTGTAACGTGGTTAACACTGTGGAGGGCTTTGTTTCAATGCAACCTGTGATTTTTAAAGCTAACCGAGTAGTTTGGCGACCTTAACCTAACCACTAAACCTGAGCACCTAATAAACCCAACAAAACTGAGAGAAGTGTAAAATAAAGCATTCACAGACTGGAATTAGATTTCTGTCTTGTAGTTTCAGGTCATGTGATCCATCCATCACCCCATTTGCCTCTTCATGCAGACTCGTCAGCTGTTGCTCTGCCATGGAGGGCATTATGCTGTGCTGGAGCAGTGCTGATTGTGTATGTTGTTGTTTTTTTTTTCAAACAGGCATAAAAATACTGACCCTTGGTTTGTACTTTTCTTGCAGACATGTCTAGAGCTGGAGCGTTACCTACAGACTGAGCCCAAGCGACTCTCAGAGCTCTTTGATGAGGAGCTGGACTGCCTCTTAACACCGGCTTTTATGCAGGGGGGTGACAGTGATGAAGACCTGATGGACCCCCTCCTTCCCAGCCTCCCTGACCAGCCCAGTCCACCCTCACTACTGGTGACCCTCCCCAAGGTCCAGGCCAAAATCCTGCACGTTCCCAATCCCAACAAGAACCAAACAGCAGCTGGGGCTGAAGCCCTCACAGCCAAGGAGCAGGTCCTCGGAGGAGTCAGTGCCGCACAGCTCAGTGCTGCTGTCACTTCCCTAACACCACCATCATCACCGGAGCTCGGCCGACACCTTATTAAACCCACACAAACGCTCACCGCAACAGCAGACGGTACATTAACGCTCAAACTGGTGGCAAAGAAGGTGGGATTAGGGGCAGCTAAGCTGGTGGCAGCGCGAGCGTTACCATCCCCACCAAGCCGAGGAGGAGCGCTCAGTGACAGCGAGCAGGGTGGAGTAGGAAGTCTGGCAGGAGACGTACCAGAGAACAAGAAGAGAGTCCACCGGTGCCAGTTCAATGGCTGCAGGAAGGTTTACACCAAGAGCTCCCACCTGAAGGCACATCAGAGGACCCACACAGGTAAAATCTTAATTGGATTCTCAGGAATTATATTCAGTACCCTGCTGTTGCTGGCAAATTCAGTTTTCAGCGTAGCATCTTATCACGCAATTTGCCAGCATGCAGCAATTTCTGAGACATGACACTGCTGACATTTTCATGTGTGCACAGACAGGGCTCAAAGTTGGTATCGTGAAATGTTGTCCATCTTTAAGGCCAGTGCAGTACAGAAACATACATCAGAGACTTCTGACCTGGATTTAAAGATGACTTTAAGTTTAACTCTGAGCTCACCTGTTCGGAGGCTCGAGTACTGCACTAAAAAAGCACTGATTGCACATTTGGACACCAATTCAATGTATATGGATTCATAATTTTATGTTCCAGCTTAAAACTGACTTAGTTTCATTATGTTTTCTTCATAAGAAAGCAGTTTATTAATTGCCCAGAATCGTGGCATCATTAGGAGCAGTTCATTTGGACTGTTGATGTGGTTTAGGTATCAAAATGTATCCTTTTCCACGCTCTTTCTGTCTGCACAGGTTTCAGATATAATTGGAAAGAATTATTATTTTTTTTATAATATACAAAATATTGGACTCTCTGTATACTAAAAAGCACACAGAGAATCTAGCCTGGAGCTGGAAGCTTTGAGTGAGGCTTAGCATGCTGTTTCATGCTGTTTCACACTATGAGTTGGTTGAGTTTCCACAGAAATCTGCAAAGAAAACATCTGATGGAGTTAAAGGAGATTAAAACCTCTTTTCTTCTTCTTGTGCTTCTCAAATACCAGAATTATTCATTTGCGTCTTGATATCACCTCAGTGCCAAAAGGCCCTGCCTCAGTAATTGCCTGATGATTGATAGACTGGTAGTAAATTACTTTGCGAATTCAGCCGTGTCCAACCGGGTCTGACGTGCAGCTTTAGCTGCTTACTGCAGCTGCCCCATCTGTGACCCTCAAACAGAACACACGCCGACTAATGTGACCGGGAAGGAGCTGTGAGATTTCTGTAGTGAAAGCATGAGGAGACAGGCTTTGGCTTGATGAAGGAGACTCATGATCAAAGATGGATTTGACTGATGCAGCCTAAGATAAATGAAAGACTTAAACCTAGTATTTTACTCATTACGATCCATTTGTTGTATTACATTATGGCACAGAGAAGCAGATCCGTGTGTTCGAAGGCTAATCAGATTTAACAGATTTTACGGTTTTTCCAAAGACGTTTATCATCCGTTACAACAATTAACGGATGAACACAGGAAATATGGCATTCATTGCTTGCATTTAGCATGTTTTCATACCTAAAAACATGCTAAATAATTTGTCATATGGGAGCTTGTTTAGATTTACAGTCAACCAGCACGGTATCTCTAGTTTTATTGACAGGAACCAGTGCACCGCTGATTTTTACAGTCTCACACATCCACTCATCTGTTTCAAGGGAAAAAAAAGTCTCCCGGATTTAAGATCTTTAGCCTGAGTGACTCGTGCTGAATCCGTCATTTATCTGCAGCATAGGGGATGTGCAGATTTGTACCACCTGAAGGTAGCATTATTCAACTTTAGCTTTAACCACACCATCATTTACTGTAGCAGTTTATGACCTCCAGTTGTCATCATACAGTGTTAGCAGTTTCACCAGGATCACAGTGCGTAGCCTGAAGACCTCTTCTGTATTAATACTGGCGACTTTGGCATCATAAATCCAGCGTGTTACAGGCTTATATGATCCCAGCAACCATTGCATGGCTTTAAGTATAGCATTACATTCCAGGGCAGTACCTGGCATAGCTGGGGGGGAACCCACCACTGTAGCTTTATTATAGCTAATCCAGAGTGGAGCCGCTAGTTTTCTGGTACCCTGACCGCTAGCTCCAGTATCTTTAATCTTCTGATGATTGGACAGACGAGTCATGCTAACCAACGATGAGCTTTTGAAGGCAGAATCAGTCACTGTGAAAAAAGAAGAAGACACCCTGAAGACACAGTAGCTTCCACACTCTGTATGTCTGTGTGTGTGCGTGTGCGTGTGTGTGTGTGTGTGGCATAAACGTGGGGGTGGTGTATTCCCTCCCGATGTGTTCATTACAAGCGCAGTGCTGTGGTTTAATTAGCTTAATCCTCTTTTTGGGTTATTATAACCATAAATCATTGAACATACATGTAGGGAGGGATTAACATAGCAGAAACTACAGGGAGGAGCAGCAGCAGAAAGCCTGCACAGTATCAATACACTTACTGTCACATAGTGCACGCCAGAGGCCATTAGAAGCATCATTATATTGAGGTCTGTCAGCGGCTATGCTGCGCATCTTCTTCAGTTCCATACTTTTGTAGAGAGCATTATTGAGCATCGTTGCTGCGGCTGTTATGTAAAGTCAGGTTTCCTTTCTTATATGTAAATGTTCAATTAGGGATGAGCTGAAACATTAATAGATGCAACAGATAGATGCAAATTAATTCACTTAATCTCTAAAGTGCCCAGTCAGTGCTGTTCTGAGGCGCAGCCAGGGTTTTCTAGTTCTCTAGTGTTTTACTTTTCAGTCTCTTGGATGTGGCTGGATCTCTAAAAGCAGTACATAGCTAATTGTATCACTTTGCACTCCAAGATAATATACTTAACTACATACTTGGCAGCCAAGATAGCAGAATAGTTGGAATGTTTTGGAAGGAGGGTTTGTCTTTCAGAAGTCCTCACTGCATGTTTTGAAGGAAGCTTTGTTCTACAGACAAAAAATATATATATATAAATAAATAAAAGCAATAAAATATTTGGATTTGCATGCATTACTCCGCAGCTCATAGGAACACCGATCATCATTATCGTCTTATGCTTGGCTGCTGCACGCAATCAGTCAAAATCCTCGCTAACTGTTTACTTAACTTTATTAATGCATCGTTGGATCGGGCAAAGTAGTGAAAAATGACTTGGCTAAACCAGTGTAAGCATATGTCACTGTACTCGGCTGTATAAAAAAAATAACATGAAGCTAAAATAGAGCAATCAAACTGAAGAAACCTGTTTGCCAGGCACAGGACACAAAAACACAGCCTCACGGAGAAACAAGCCTTAGCTCAAAGGCTCAGAGAGCAGAGGAGAGGTGAGGAAGAGCAAGAGAAGAAAACAAAATGGTAGCTAAAGTGAGGACAAATTTCTCTGCAGTCTCCGTACTCAGTGTAACAGCAGCCTAACTGCACCTGTGTGGGTGATTTAGTGTAAGTTAGCAGGTATGTTGTGCTAAGTGAATCTTTCACAGTTTGCGAAAGATGCAGCAGCAGAAAGTGTTAATGAAGTGAATGAATAGCAGCCAGCCTTATTATAGCCATAAAGTGTCTGCAATAAAATAGCTCCTGGAAGTATTTTCCTGAAAGAGGAGAATGACAAAAAGCTGCAGTCGGTCTGCAAAGATGTGACGCGCAGAGGCCGTGGTGTGCCAGTGGAATTAAGAGACTTGTGGCCTCGCAAAGCAGGTGAGGCAAGCTACTGAACCACCAATGGGAATGAAGTATATCACTGATTGACGTAGAGTGGTAAATACATCCATTAGAGGGTTACCTGTGTCAGCTGGAGCACAGAATGTCACTAAAAACCAACCACCAGCAATTTTATTTATAAAATAATTCGCATAAAAGTTACCCAGGGTAACCCTTCGGCTTCACTCAAACTGGGCTGGAAAACAGTTCACATTTTCAAGTTCATGACAGGCGGGTGTAGGTGACAGTTCAGTGTCAGTGTTTGAACTTTAAATGCAGAGTCTGACACTCCTTGGCAGTCCTATCTGACTTGTAGCAGTTCCTCGACAACAAATCGGCAGATTACATTTTTATATAGTTGAGGACGGGCATTAGTTTCGAAACTTCTTTAGCTGTACTGCAGTAACTCACTTGTGTCACGGCATCTGAGAACAGTGGGACTGCATTAACATTTGTGAAGCTTTCCATTCACAGTAAGTAAGGTGCATATTCAAATGAAAAATCTGCATAACCTCACAACAATGATTTTTTTTTCTTTTTGTGTGTGTGTGTGACTCAGTGTTAAGTGATGTTAAGTTTATTCAGTCATGTGCAGCCTGAAACACTCCAGCTTAAGTTTGATTTTTGTAAGGTCTCAGCCTCCAGCCCTCCCCCACCGAGTGTAGGTGACACCACAACGTCATGTGGAGTCAGGAGAAACCCTGCTGTAACCCCTCAACATCACCATAGAATCAAAACTCCAACCTGTCTCTCACTCTCTCTCTCTCCCTTTTGCTTATTCAGTTTGGGTTGCCAAGCAACTGCATCACACTCTTCCATAATTGGTTGGTGGCTGGTGGATTGTCCATGCCTGTTAATCTCTCTCTCTCTCTCTCTCTCTCTCACACACACACACACACACACACACCACCCCACCCCCTTCTCTCTTCTCTCTTTCTCTCAGTTGCTAGGTGACTTTATCATGCATCCTTGCCTTGCCGTGCTATAATTGGCTGGCGTCATGGTTGCTGTGGCGTCAGGCCCGAGCTGGCCTTGCTTCATTCCTCTAACACTGTGTGCGCGTGTTATAGTGTGTGCGTGTGTGTGTGTGCGTGTTTGAGGGGGGTCCTATTGAAGGAAGACGAGGGGCTCTGGCCAATTACAGAAAACGAGTGTGAAACGGCAGCCTGTCTGGCACCTGCGCCCCGCACTCATACCCCATATCACACACACACACACACACACAGACACACACACACACACACACAGACACGTAGGTTGAGCTTGTAGCATTTCTTCATCAGGCCCAGAGGATAAGCTGCCAAGAGGTTTTCTATTGTATGTAGAGAATGTTGGTCCTATATTCAGACCAAAGAGGACTTTGAGGAGTGAGTAGAAGGATTCACACATTCAGATGCTACTGCTGAACATGGGTGGTACTTTGGTTCTTTACGGATCTTGAAGTAATCGGCTATGGACTCACATGCACTCACATTTATTTTACAGCTGTAGCACAGATTCGTGCTACAGGGCCAGTTAGATATACAGTAGTACTTTGCAAATGTCGAGCCACCCATCATTTCTTTATATTTGCTAAGAATTTGGGAAATAAATGCAGAAATTTATTCAAACTTGTGCAAACATATGTAGAAATACAGTATATAAGTACATAGTATACAGTATAGAAGATTATTCTTCTACACAGCCTGAACTCTCTTAGGCAAGCTTTAGTCTTCAGGATTAGTTCTCCAGGCTTCTTGAAGGACATTCAAAGCTCTTTTTTGGATGTTGGCTGCCTTTTGTTCCATTCTCTGTCAAGATGATCCCACACTGCTCATGCAGCCGGCGGAACTGTTGCTCGGCGCTTAAATGCAAGCGGCAGTCAGGACCTGTTCCCCGACCTGAAGGCACAGGGAAGCTCATCATGAGCGCCTCTCATCTACCAGGGAAAACCCCAATGTGCAGGCAGTAAAACACGGGGGATGCAAGTATACCCATCCCTGCCTCCCTGCCTGCTGCCTCTCAGTGAGGGCAACTCCAGATTGGAACAGAATCAAGCCCCTCTCCAGGAGCCTGGTTCAAGCCGTGTGTTGATTTGAGCCAGACTCTATCCTCCTTTCCCACTAGAAAGGTGACGTTCCATGTCCCAGGAGCTAGCTTCAACAGCCGGGGATCGGACTGCCAAGGCCTCCGCCCTTGACTGCTGCTGGTGACCATCCCACAAGAGGGTGGGCCCATGTCTCCTCTTGGGGCTGTGCCACCAGGCTCTCTCCCTCGAGCTCCCTCCCCAGGTCTGGCGGCAGAGTGGGGCCCCAGTAACCCTGTCCCTGGCAGGGTGAACTGGTCCCTTGCTTGTTTCTTTGTAGGGGTTTTGTGAATGGCTCTTCATCTGGCCCCTCACCCAGGACCAATTTGCTGTGGGAGACCCTACCGGGGGCAAAATCTAATGAGTCATTTTAAATGCGTGAGCATAACTCTGATCCAGTCTGTGTGCCATGTTTTACTTTCTCTGTGCAGAGCGTTTGGTCTGGACATGTTCAGGGTGTTTTTGTTTCATCACCGCTCATGGGCTGCTTTCCTGTGATGTTTTATACATTTATGTAAATTCACACAAGTGCCCTGCTTAGAGTTTAATTTACAAGGACTGAAATGCAGTAGCTTATATTTTAAATGAGCTGCTCTGACTTTTTTTTTTTTTTTTAGTCGAAGCTCCTTCTACCATCTATGCTACGCCCAGTCATTGCCACTTCTCAAATGAAACAAATAAATGTATATTACATCATAGACTGATATCTTTCAAAGGCCAGCGCCATCAGAACAGATTCTAAATCAGAAACTGCACGGATTCATTCATAAAACTCCTTCAAATGTTTTTTTGTGAACTGATCATAGAAGTACCAGTGGTAGATGTGTTGTCTGATCCCCACTAGTTCTAGCCAACAAGCTGTGCTGTAATGTTTTTCTTTATTTTCAGACGTATAGTGTTTAGTTACAGTGTGTATATTTGGTGGAGTCTCAAGATATGTGGTGTCATTTATGACAACAAACTCCAATGTTATGCTGAATTCCCAAAGATAAAACACAGTGAAATACAGATGGCAGCAGGAGAAGTTTGGGGAGATGAGATTACGCTGCTCTGAGACCCAAAGACATTCTGTCCACGGTGATCCACAGCACGTCAGAAACTACGCTGGCTAAGACGGCCTGTCGCTAAAAATGTACAGTGGAGAGACAGGAACGAAACCCAGATCCCTGTTGTGGGAATCTGCATCAGGCTGCATGAGATTTGACTGGAGAATTTGAATATGCAAATCCTGGAGAGCAGCGCTCGTGAGCTGGAATTAATTTAGTCCAACCGAAACTGCAGTCATGTTGTGTCTGTGGAGAAAAGACGCCACCGATCAAAGAGACACCCAGACTGTGGGGAAATAAAGGGGAAGAGGGCATCATTCACAGTCGGATGTCCCTGTAGCACATCATCTTTTACTTCTTGTTGCATCACCTCGCTGTCAGAGCTGCTCTCCACCTCACATACTAGTCCACGTGAAGGTGTACTTTCTTGTAGTTGTATTATTCTGCCATGATGGTTCAAGGTGATGAATTGAGACAGTTAAACTTCTTAAAAATCGGATGACAGGCACGTTACAGGCTGCGGTAAGACTCGGGACATGAACAGCAAAAAAGATGAAGGAAGCGAGAGAAAGGAAGGAAGCGGAATACGTAAATATCTCTGCATCAGATTTTATGCACTCATCTTCAAATGTTTAAATGTAAATGTTTCTTTCAGCTAGTCAATTTTAGTTTTCAAGAGGGCAGATTACCACAATCATTTCATTTCAATTCACGCAATTCAGTGCCGCGCACCTGAAGCGGTACCTTAGTGGCTGCCCTGGTAACCCCAACCATTTAGGTTTCTTTCATGATTCGCGGCGCCTCCTGCAGGTGCTCATGTTTAATTTGGTTGTTTTCTGCTCGGCTTCTTCATCTCCACCCGTCAGGAGCGGCTCGACTGTCTCACCAGCGTAATTTCAGTTAAGGCAGGAGCTGTTGTTCCTCCGATCTTACTCAAGCTTTTCATCATTTTTCTGGCTCTGACACAAGAGGATGATGATGATTAAAGTGAACCCAGCCAACAAAGTTCTGATTGGTTTGATGGTTTTTTTTTCTTCTTCTTCTTCTTTTTTTTTTTTTTTTGCAATTAGAGAGAGAGCACCAGTGAGCATAACATCAGACTTATTTGAATCACTGACAAAACCAAGTTGTAGGTGGGTCTGGCACCAGGTTTTTAATTGACGCATAAGACTAGTTTCTCCATCTTGGCTCTGTGTATTTCCATTTTGATTCTCCAGGTTGAAAATGCAAAGATTTTGATGACAGTGAAAGCTCACTTTAGGGTCCGTTTAGGGTTTCGAACATATTTTGCACTCCTCAGAGTTCACATTAGTTCCACTTAGCTCCTGAATTGGTGCATGTTTGTGTTTGTCTCCTTAAGAAGATTGGTGTGTGCTGTGATGAGAGTAGAGGGGCTGCAGGGACATCTGGCTAACTGACTGTAAGCTGCTGTATTACTCCCCATTAAGAGTCATTAAGACCCCAATTATAGTTACCACCCCACAGTTCACACGCACACACACCAGGGGTCGGCAATTACATTCAGACAGTTTTTTTTTTCTTCAGCACTGCGTGCAGCGGAGAAAACCCAGTGTTTTGGTTTATATTTAAGCAATATCCCATGTTTCTACGAAAAGAGGAGCTCTGAAACAAAATAAAAGTTCAAGGTCAAAAGTAATGAGCCTGCAGGAGCTGAGCTTTCATCACAAGCCAAATTTCTCTCCAACAAAAACACGGTATGTGCATGTTAGATACTGCTAAGCAGTCAGCAGACTACTTTAGTGTGTAACCCAGCGCCACTCCCAGTCCTCCCAGGGAGTTTTTAGCAAAAGTGAAAAGCTTAGTCTGCCTAAAGGACAGAACAGAGACACAAAGATGCATTTAAACTTTAAAAAGCAACGTTTACTGCAACGTGACATATAATCCAAAACAGCTTGTTAGTGTTAGCGCCCATACTAGGGCTCTGTGATTACCTTTGTGGATGATGAGCCCAAGTATGAATCTACAGTATGTGGAGAAATGGTTGAGCTGAAGATAAACGGGGTAGATTTTCATGTGCGTTTTTGAAACTCTGTTTTTAAATACTCATCTTATTAGCAGTTGTGGGAGGTTGGGGGGGGGGGGTGGAAGGCTGGATTCACTGCTTTATCTGCTTCTCCCACATAGACAGAGAGAGAGAGAGAGAGAAATCTCATACGAGCATGTACACAGTGAGACATCTTCAGGTCCCATCTGAAGACAGTCTGCTCCTACACACTACACACTGCACACACACCTCTCAGCGTAATACACACACGCACAGCTGGAAGGCTTTCTATCATGGAGAGATAACTACAGGCTGAGAACAATAGACCATCTCTTCTCCCATCTGGTGAACCGGGGGATGAAACTTCATTTACATTTCAGACCCTCCCTACCCCACCTCAGGGTGTGCATATGTGTTCATGTATGTGTATGTGTGTGGGTGTGGGTGGGTGGATGGATGGAGGTGTTGGGTTTTTGGTGGTGGTGGTGGTAGTTGGGGGGGGGGGGTGTAATAGAGGGAACAAAAAAAGATTCATTTCAGGGTGAATTTGGGATTATGAATTAACACGCCGCTGTGCTGAAAGACTTCATTTGCAGCTAATTGAGTGTGTTGGCTCATTAAAATTGGCTGTTGTGTTAAAACTTGTCTGCCTGGCTGGCCTCTGGGCTGTGTGTGTGTGTGTCTGTGTGTCTGTGTGTGTGTTTGGAAAAAGCCAGGGGTGGTAACCTGTACATTAGTGAACAGCTGTAGTTTAGACGTGTGAAATTAGATGTAAAGATTATTATAAAATGTGACACCTTCTCCCTCTGTCTCCCCCTCTGTCTCCCCCTCTCTCCCCCTCTGTCTCCCTCTGTCTCCCCCTCTCTCCCCCTCTGTCTCCCCCTCTCTCCCCCTCTGTCTCCCCCTCTCTCCCCCTCTCAGGTGAAAAGCCCTATAAGTGCTCATGGGAGGGCTGCGAATGGCGCTTTGCCCGCAGTGACGAGTTGACACGACACTACCGCAAACACACCGGAGCGAAGCCATTCAAGTGCAACCACTGCGACAGGTAAACACACAGGCGACACAAAAAAACCAGCAAACAGTTTACACTTGCAGGACTTTCATGCCCTTCATCTGGCAAGGACCAGTGTTCCGCCTACAATCCAAGTATTCAAATAATAACAATAAGAATGATTCCAGGGTTATCTTTTTTTTTTATTTATACAAGCCAAAGGGGATGTGCATCATGTATGTGGGAAGTTTTCTTGTAACTAATGATTTCCAGGTTTTATTAAAAAACAAAACGGCACTGAGACACACCACGGTAAGAAAAACAACCCCCCATAAACTGCCACATTAAAATGCCCGGCTTTTGAGAAGAAACAAGACATTTTACAGTCAGGTACAAAAAGGGTTTTGGTCTTCATGACAGCTGAGGGTGAATTCTTTTTTAATAACTCGGCCATTTAAATTATATTATACCTATGGTTCTACATTTTTATGGCTGCAGCCATTTTGATTGACAGATGGGTACCCAGTTGCACTTCTGCTAATGTGAGTCACTGAACTGGACCTTTTGACTCTGTTTGTGGTACTGGAGCCTTTTTAATGCAGTACTGGGGAAATAATATGTCATGCAATGCAGTCATCCTAGAACACTAATGTCCGGTGATTTTCACCCGTGTGAAAGTGACTGTGTTCCAAAACTAATGTTAGTGTTCTAGGGTTAATTGTGCAGACAGCACAATGTATATTACCATTTTTTTAATATACTAGGACTAATTAGCAGATACTTGTTTCTGTGTGACCCACCCATGCAGTCGATTAACCAGTGGGTGGTCTTACCTTAGCTTCCTCAATATCTATGATTCACTGAGCTGCTTCGGTTTCAGTATAGTGCATACTGGCTGCCATGGTTTTCTGGGATTCCTGAAGGCTTCTTCTACCGTAACAAGTCAAGATGCCTGGTGAAAAAAACGTATTTTTCCCTTGTAGCATTTTCCCTGATTACATGGAGCTGGAGACTGGAGACACTCTGGAGACCATTTTCAAATCGTGCCGTTTTCAGGGACTCAAAACGCTGTTGATGTGGAAACAAATGACCAAAACACAACAGACGTTTACCGTTTTCACCTGAAAACAGGGCGTCACCGATAGCAGTTTCATAAGTTAATCAAAACTAAGATAGCTCTTTAGTCTTTTAAAGACTGGGTTAACAGTTTCCTCCCAATATTATGCTAAAGCCAGGCTTAGCTTGCAATCGACCTTGACTCTTGAGATCCATTTTGCTCAGTGCACTCGTGGCTGAATGATATGGCTGAATCTTTGGTGCATTGTAACACAAATTCTCCACAGACAAGTCTGTGCAGTCACAATAAGCAGACAGACCCGGGTGTCCACATGGACCCTCACACTCACTGTCCAATGGTTAAATTTACGTCATTCAGACCCGAGTGGACCCCAGTGGACTCGCAGAAATGAAAAGTATAATCGAGGCTTAAAGAACCATCTGGCACCTTAGGTTAAAACTAGGATAAATATATCACAGAGTAGCCTTACCAAAATCACTAAAAATGATCAAAGCGGCATCTGGTAAGACAACAAAATGAGTTTTCAACTTTTCACGCTTGCTGTCAGATATGAGAACAGTTGGCTACAATTTCTTCCTCTATGAAAATTACCTCTGAACATCGTTTGCTGTTGCATCCAGAACAGCAGGGAGTCAGTCGGTCTCTGGCAAATCATATATTTAAAAAGAGAAATATGTATTTTCCCCTACCTTTGTTCTACATGCAATTACTGTGGTTTCAAACTGTGCCTACAACAACTTTCACCTCCTTTTCTTTCAAACAAGGGAATCGATTACGCTAAATTAGCACAAATATTAAATGCTGCAAAGAGTCGGTCTGAGGTTTTGAGCAGTTTCGTGAGCAGCTGTGTGCAGGAGGAGTTCAGGTGGCCACTTATGTGACTTTAGCTCATTGCATATTAAATTTTATGGTAAAATATGTTATCATTTTAAATTAAGTTGGTCCTGAGGGGACTCACATTATAGGGCAGTCATACTAACTTGTAAGTCACGTTATGTATTAGATGGTAGGATATTTTTTTTATTTATTTTTTTGCAGCAGAGGACAACAAAGGAGAAGCAGATGAGGGGGCGTATGCCTTAAACTAAAGTCAAACTAAATCTCCTGGTAGACAAAAACCAGGGATGTGTTTGTGAGTCTGTTGAGAGTCATCTTGTCACTGTTTCGTGTTTGGTCCTAAAGGTAGAAAGAGTGTGTGTGTGTTTGAATGTGTGTGTGCTTACTCATGCTTCTGTGCTGGCAGTTAAATGGATTCTGGCTATTGGCAAGCAGGCCACAGCTAATTGAGTGGCACCAGATGCCAGCTCCACTTTAACATTCACTCTCTCTGAATGTGTATGCGGCTGTAATACCTTTCGAATGAAAGAAACACATGCACGCACACACACACACGCACACAAACTTTTGCCCTAGAGACAGTGTAATTGGCTGTTGTGGGTTCTCTCTAGTTAGAATTTTAGACATAAAACCCCCCAGAAACCTGCTGGAAAGCTTCTAATCCAGACTGAGAGCTGGGACTGTATTAGCTCTTTTCTGGCACATGCATAAATGCACAAACGCAGTGTGCAGACACATCGCACACACATGCATACCGAGCTCAAAGATGTTTAGATGCAAAGTCATATTGACTCGCACGAATATTTAAATGTCCGGACGTATAAAGACAACGCTTCGACACACAATGGCGCAGACGTAAGCCGATTCGGTTGTAAGCGCAACTGCAACTCTACCTGAAGTGAGGTTTCAGGTGAGGGTGCCGTTCATTTGCTGCACCGATGCAGGCATTTGCTGAGATGCTCCAAAGTGAGTCATCAATGCAAAGCGTGAGCAACTGCATTGGAAAATAGCAGCTTCTTTGATTAAATGTACTCACCATTCACTTTGCTGCAGACACAGATTCAGACTCTTTTTGCATCAGGTGGTCATACGTGTTTCATCTTTATGTAAAAGTTTATTTTATAAAATCTTGTGCAATGAGAGCAGTCATTGCTTTTTAAAACAACTCGGCTTACTCTTGTTTCACATTTCTATTTTTGGCTTTTTAGTTAGTTCAAATTACAGTGTTAATATAGCGATATGCACCTTGATCTGTACAGTAGTGGACAGACAGACACACACACAGACACACACACACACACAGACACACACATACATCTGTGGTGGGTGGAGCCCACCACATATTACCATGAGAATGGCAAAAAGTGGCAGGCATGGAGGTTAACATTAGATAGAATGTTCAATCTGACACAATTTCTCCTGGGGAAACAGACACACATACACACAGCAGTGTGTTATTAATCCCGCCTAATCAAGCGGGGACCCCCCGATGTTTCCTTGGAGCTGGACAGAGGAGGTGGGGAAAAAAAGAGGATGAGAGAGGAGAGTTTTGAGGAGGAAAAGAAGGGAGGGGGGTTACCAGCTGGTCCTGAGGCTCCCCCCACCCACCCCCAACATTGACAAAGTAACTTACATGGCCATCTGTCCAGACACAACACACGCACGCACACGCACACACACAGAGTGGTGCAGGTGTACAGTATGTACCACACGGTGAGCTTAGAGCTGAGGGGAAACACTGAACCACAGAGCAACATGCAGCAGAGTTCAGCTGAACACCGTGTTCAGTGTAAGACTTTAGGTGAATTAACAGCTGGTCCACACCTAATATACAGAAAACCTACTCTCAACACTAAGATAGCAACAAACAAACAAACAAACTGCAGTTGAATTTCTTAGCCTTGTTATCCTTCTGGCATGAATTTAAAAGCTGACATTTTCTAGACGTACAAGTTTTCTTTCAACAGCGTCTCTGCAGCCTTGACTAAACACGTGCTGGTGCTTTGGTAAAGTCTGTAAGCAAACTTTAATCCTCGGACTGGAAGGCCAAAACTAGAGAGAGAGAAAAATGACTTTCAGGCTTATTAAAATCAACACAGAAGGATCTCGCACAGGAGCAGAGATGAAAAAGCAAAAGTGGCCGACAGATGGTGTGACTCAAAACAATCGTCAGAGGGATTTAATGACACCCAGTAGGGAGCAGCAGGTTTACAATTTTAGCAAATGCAATTGGCATCTTTTCCTAGGCAACCTGTTGTTGGCATCTTTCTGCATCAAACACTGTTGCTTAATGGAACAGTATTTTTCTTATTTTTCTTTACTTTGACTGCCAAACCTTTAAGTAGCACAGCCAGTGTTATTTATTTTATTTTCGTTTTTTGAGAATTCGTATTTTTATTAAGTTTAAGGTCCTTTAAAGGTAGGTACTAGTTGGAAGTGGAGCTGGGGAGCAGAGGTTTTTATGAGGAAGCATTAATAGACCTAATATGTATCAGTACGCATCACTCACCCTTAGTTAAATGGCTTAGGTTTGGCATGTTATACAAATGCAACCACCTGATCACAATTCTCCTTTGAGCTTTCGGCTTTCGGTTCATATGGAGATCTTTTCTTTTTACTGAAGTTAAAAGTTTTCAGCTGGCTTCTTTGCAGCTTGCCTAGCTCAAGGTAGCGCACAATTTACTGTCCTTCAAGCGAGGTTTACTCATTTGAAGGACAGGACTCAAATTCAGAGAATAAATCGCAGTAGAAGCAGGTTGTGCTGCAGTTTAACAATTTGGGCATTTGGCTCTGCGTCTAGTTGTCTCTATCTGGAATGAACAACAGCCTATCTACACGTGCACACACACACACACACACACGCTCACACAAAGAATAGGCTTGACTAATTAATAATGAATAAAGCCTCTGGCAAATTGAATTTTTAATTTCTCATTTAAGTCTCGCCCACATTTTGTTTTGCCTCTCCTTTAGCCATATCGTTCGTGATTTGTTTTATATTGGATGTTCAGCTTTAATGTCCTCACAATTAATAAAGTACCGGCAATAAAACGAAAATACTTGTGGCATTGTCAGTTTAATAATATATATCTCACCAGCACCTGGTTTTGTGTCTCTCTCACATCAGGTGCAGCCAGTGCTGAGTTAAATGGTCCGGCATCAGAAAGCACTGCCAGCCTGTCTGCATTAGTGTCCATGTTCACAGTGCATATCTAATTAGTTTCTACAGTACTGTTTTACTCTGAGCGGGAGGACTGACTCGTGAGCTTCAGAGGTCTGGCTGTGATTTATGGCGGTGTTTGAGTCACATTTAGGAATTCACTGAGGCTGGTTTGGCCTCTATTCATCTTTACATCGTGGTTTCACTGGTGTGACACAGTGAAGCAAGAAATGCACTGTGGTGTTAAAGTGAAGTGTGCTTCTCTGTTTGTAGATTTGTGGTCAAGCAGTAACCTAGCTTTCTTTCTTCTGTCTGGATGCATGTTGAAATCTTACTGTTGCCTCTAATTCAGAGGTGGCTCTCTAGAAAGATCTATAGGTGCTATCAAAACCATTTTTAAGGAAGTAACTATTGGAATTTATCCCCAAGGCTGCGAAATGAATATAAATGTACCAGTATTCATTCATTCATTTCTTAGCCACTTATCCAGTTCAGGGTCATGGGGGCTGGAGCCCATCCCAGCTGTCATAGGGCAAAAAGGGTATATCCTGGACAGGCCCCCACTCTATCATGAGGGTAACACAGAGAGACAGTCACATTCACACCTATGGCCATTGTACAATCACCAATTATACTAACATGGATGTCTTTGGACTGTATTTGGATTGGAACACTGCTGTGACGCCTCTGCTTGACATTTAAGCAGAGTCGGAAAGTCAATTTCTCCATCAGCTCAAACTGACTCCGATAATAACACTGGTGTTGGGTATATTTAACAGTGTATCTAATAGAAAGAGAATAGTAGAAAGCGTAGAGAGAGACTTGATGCTTTTCATTTTGCTTCCTCGCATCCCCTCTGCCATCATGAAGGAACTTTTAATCCCTTAAATGCATCTCATGGAGACAAGGAGCACAGAGGCTTCTTAGAGCAAGGAAATAGGTGTGTCCTTCCTTCCCCTCGCGCCCTCTCCCATATCCTTGCTGGGAGAAGCTATGACCCAAGGAGGAAACACAAATGAGAGAATCTAGCAGAGACATTAACATCGTGGGGGTAACAATCGGGGTGCGGAAAGTGTGGAGCATTTCCAGCAAATACACATTGCCGATGGGAAGTTCAAGGAGCCTGTGATTATAGGGATTTTCCAAAAATTACACAGAGCCAGTGGGTATTTCAAGGGGCTAAGAGTGTGGCTCATTCTCAGATAATAAACAGAGCCGGTGGCATCAATTAGGAACACTTGCCAACCTGATATATTGTGGTTATTTTTGTGCGAATATACAAGGAAACAGGACTAATTGAGCCTTTTCACAGCTTTACATTTGTCATTTATGTAACACGCTTTTTATTCTTATTTGAATTCATATTCTGCTTTGTCGAAACTCTCATTTCCCATACATATTTCATGCAGTTATCTGGATATTAAATGAGCATATCTGAATCTGGTCTTCTGTGCTTCTCTGCAGGTGTTTCTCTAGGTCAGACCACCTGGCCTTGCACATGAAGAGGCACATCTGAAGGACAAAAAAGAAAAGGAGCAGGAGAGTAGGAGCATGAAGAGGAGGAAGAGGAGGAGGAGGAGGAGGAGGAGAAAGAAGAGGAGAGATAGGAGGACAGAGGGATGGGCAGTCATGCTATCAACTGCCTGCCTCATCTCCCCACCCCCCACCCGTCCAAACACCAGTAGGCTCAGATAGCCATCGGGAAAAGGGGGCAGGAGGAAAACGAGGAGTAGCTAGATTGTTGTTTTTCATTAAACTTACACAGTCACGTTCGCAATAGTAAACACTTCACATACCCGTCTTTGAATGCATCATCCCGGTGAACCCCAGCTACTCTCATGCAGCTCTGGGGGCTTGGACACTGCCAAACCAACATGTACTCGCTTGACAAATCATTATGCCGCCTTTTTTTTTTTTAGTTTCTCTGTAGTCAGTGTGTTAAAATAATGGAGTCACTTTGGATGAACACAAACTTTTAAATGTCCATATAGTCAGCTGTTAGTGCTTTACCGGTTTTGAAATCAGATACTCAACTTTTTTTTCTTATCAATGTTTCTCATACACGGAACACAAGAAACCATCACCTGCCGCAGTCAGCTTCAGTACTCATTGTGAAGAAAACAACAATGCCAAATCTGCAGGAGAGAGACTGTACGGATTGACTCCTAGCATGGCTGACAATCGAGCCCGGTGCCCGGGACACTGGGTGCACCCGTGGGACCTCGGTCAGCGGGTGCCGCTGCAGCTCTCAGGCTCTCCTCCAGTGGGTGTTTGCATCTCTCACCTTCACTGAGATCCCTGCCGCCTCCGCAGGCCATCTGACAGAAATGCGCAGCGACACTTTCTTCCCTTTTTTCTACTTAGAGGACAATAATTCTTCTTCTTCTTATTGTTATTAAAAAGAATGACACTTTGTTCTTTTCTCTCTGGGAGAAAATGTCTTAAAACTCACTGCAATGTGTTTGAGAAGAAAAAAAAAAAACTAAACTAAAAATCTAAGATGACTTCAACAGAATGTGTGGGATGAGAAGGAGAGCGTTGTTGGTCTTATAATCCCCATGTGCACCGACTCTGCATCTACAGTCTGCAAGCAACCAGTGGATGAACAAACAACAGAATCACACCAACTCTCAGAAAAGGGATTTGTGGGGTTTTTTTGGACTAAAATAAAAGCAGAAAGCAGAGAGGTCTTCATTTGTGTGCTGCTCCTTCTGCCCTGTGACTCCCTGCAGCTGAAAAACAAAACCTTGTTATGACCTCTCGTGGTCTCATATTCTACCAGTCAGGCAGAGGATTGCTAAAAACTGGAAATATGTTTCTTGGTTGTTGGGTTTTTTTCTTTTTCTTTTTTTTTTTCATCATTCTGATTCCGAAAGTCATCCTCGAGCGCTTTCACAGACTCTGAGATCTCATCTCCCTGGCAGCACTGCAGGGCAAGAATGGAAGCTCAAGAGCTGCTTTTTGGTTATTCACGTGGAACTAAAGATGCCGGCCGACCTTTGCGTGGTGGCTCTGAATAGACACGGTCACGTCGACCCGTCAAATTTGCCTGTTTCATATCCACTGACTGCACTGACTTTTTTTTCAATGTTATCTGTGCTCTCGTTTTCTTTTTCTACGGCGAAAAATAAGGATAAAAGAAACACAAAGAGAAAAAAAATCATAAAAGACTTGAAAAAATACAACACAAAAACAATTCTGTCTCACTCTACACGCTGCATACAGAACAAGCACACATGCTCCGTCAACACACACACACACACACGCGCGCACACGGACACACACACTTTCACTGCAGTTCTTACGCTCACGGCTCCTCTTGAGATAAGACTAATAAGATTTAGGAAAATAATTATTAAACTAATGAACAGAGTTGGAAAACAACACACTGCATGGCAGGCTTTATTGCAAACACACACACACACACACACACACACACACACACACACACACACACACACACACACACACACACACACACA
>JAVDPK010002729.1:240843-256607 GCA_034780415.1 Cichlasoma orientale | reverse complement strand
CACACACACACACACACACACACACACACACACACACACACACACACACACACACACACACACACACACACCAGCTCATGAACACATGCACGCACACTCTTCCTGGAATTATATGTTCTGCTCCCAAATCTTTTTTCACAGTAGGAATTTAGCAACTGTTGTTTAGCAGAAGAGTATCTTAGCTCTCGGCTGGAGGTAACAAATGATTCCAAATCCTTTGAAGTGAGACATCAGCTTGTTCTCAGTTCCAACAATCACCCACATATCCCTCACTACAGCTTGTGCCTCTCATTTAATCAGCGTTTTTTTTTTTTGTTTCTGTTTTTTTTTTACTTCAGAGACTCTGGTTACATTGTTGGTTACAGTTGAGTGCATTAGTCAATGTTTTCATCAGAAATAATCATAAAGAAATCATAAAGAAAGCAGCTGCAGCAGATCTAAAACATTAAACCGGCAGCAGTCATGTAGTATTATTATTATTATTATTATAGATGGTTGGTAAAAAAAAAATCTGGTTAGTTGGCTTTGTGCTCATAGGAAAAGTGCTTCGAAATGACAAAATTGCCTGAAGCGTTCAGGAAAATCGTGATCTAGCCTGAAAATCGAGTTATTAGGGAGACTGTTAGGGCGATATCAGAGCTTACTGAGCAGAAATTCCAGCTCCGGTTGTGATCTGACAAATAAAATTAAGCAAGATTTATTTTACGACTTAAAGGCACCGTGTAAAAAAACTTTGTGGGTCCTTTTTTTTCTTGTTGTGATATTCAGCACCCACAAAGAGACGCACGCGGGGCCGTTTCTGTTTAATGCTATTTGTCTGACTTAACACACACAGTAAGGTTTGTTAAAGCACCCGCTGGATTTTCAAAGCAGTTCGTAATGCGTGATGAAAACACTGACTTTTATCTGTAATCGCAAACACTTTTTATTGTAAAAAAAGGTGGATCAGAAAAAACTGAGGTGAATGCATATCCACAATGCCTGCTTCCTTTGCTCAATAGATGCCGGAAAAAGAAAAAAAAGCACTCACCCTGCAATCAGGGCACTCAGCACCAACAGACACTGCTGCTGCATCCGCCCACCACCACCTACTGTATATGCCCCATAGCACATGCAAACAGTCCATTATTCACTGCTGTTGACTGGTGCAGTTGGGTGAGGGTGCAGGTTCGTGAAGCTGACAGGAGTTTTCACATCCCAGTGTGCCCAGTCATCGTGCCAGTTGGCCTCGCCAGCCTTCATTAGGTGAAACAGCGAAAACATTCCCCTCCAGGGGGTTTTATGGTGCAGCTTCGAACAATCGATACCAAAAACCTCCAGCATGGAACTGCCCTTCAGCCACGGGCAGAGTCTCACCGGTCAGGAGAGATCAGCGGGAGACCGCCTCCATATGAATTCTGTGTATCTAGCGGCAGCTTTCACTATTAACTCTCCTTCTGCTAAATATGACAAAGCAGCTCGTGTAGGAGACGAATCCAGTGTTTCACTTTTGATTTCATTTTCATCGTTGCTGGTTTCCATTACAGAAGCTGTGTTGATGCTTGTTTTCTTCATTCTTGGATAATGCAAAGTCATGCCATAATGTTGAGGCATGCAAAGAGATATAGAAGAAGCCCTCCTATACAACGTACAATCACAGAGGGATCAGGATTGTAGCACTTTTGTGAGGCTTTTGATGGCATGAATGTGTTTATGTGTGCACGTATGTGTCCCTATTAGGCAGACTGTGAGGGAAGCAGTCACTCAGCAAAGAGGTTTATAACTGATTTCTAACCGCTAAACAAGTGTGCAGCTGTGTGAGGGAAGAACTAGTTGATGCATTTGCTGTTGGATTTTTTTTTAATTTATTTTTAATTATTTTATCAAAGCAATGGCTGGCAACGTGTTTATTGGGTTTTTTTGTTCTGAACCTTCATTCATTCATAAGTACAAGTCACTGAGCTTGATGACTTTGCATCATATTAAAGAGATGCAAAGTCATGCCTCGCGCTACACAGATTTATCCTGTTTAAACTACACAAAATCAGACTATCTGCCAGATTAGTCGCCATTTAGTTCAAATTATTTGGAAGACAGTCATCATTTGTCTTTAATTTAAAGATTTTGTGCCTATTTAAGAAAAATGCCATTGTCTTATTGCAGCAGGAAGCAACATTTTGTATCCGCGCTTATTTAAATTCAACTTAAATTGATCTTTTGCAAATTTACTGTACTTTGAATTAAAAAACTGCTAAAAAGCAAAAAATAAATTAAAAAAAAAAAAAGTGAGCTTTAAGGACTCTCCAAGAGGATATGCCACTTTGAGCACATTTCTGTGTCGGTTTTGGAATAACACATTGAGCAGTTGCGCCCCTAGCCACACAGACAAAGCAAAACGGTCGGGGTTACAACAAATTAAAATGCACATTTAAGATCGTAGTGCTTCCCAGCACTCACAGTTCATCTCCTCTTAAATTAAAGCCCCGCCAGACATTCGACAGATCGCAAAGTCACTTCAGTTACAAATTCACATTTCATTCCCTTCACGTCTGAGCCTGTCAAAGCAGGTCTTCTGTCACAGCGTTGCCCGGGTCTCCTGTCGTCTCTTAGGCTCCTCCAGGCCGGCTAGCTGCCGTCCCACAGCTCTGATTAGCATTAACTCCTGGGTCCTCTTCTCAAGTTGCAGTTCAGCTAATGAGATAGCTCTGGGTCACAGGGAAACTGAGTGGTCTGGAGGAGAAAAAAAAAAAGAAGAAAGAAAACATCAGGGACCTTGAGCCAGACTGATTCCAGCAGTCTGCACCCAGTGGACAGATTTGATGTAGAACAAACAGAAAGTCCTGTTAGCGCAGAGAAATATCAGGAGACAGTGAGAGATATTCATCGAAGAGGCTAAACTTTCATGAAAAAAAAAAGGATTTAAAAAAAAAAATCATTTACCCACACGAATATCCAAATCATTAAATCAGCCATTGCATTTTATCTCATGGATTACAGATAAAATAAATTACCATTTATCTGCAAAGTCCCAACAGATATTTAATCCACTCCATGTCCCCCGATCCTCCCCCGTGCTTCACAGTTAAAGTGCCATTCTAATTTCCCTCTATCCCCCCTCCATCCTCGCCCCATCTCTCCCTTTCTGTCCACAGCAGTTGTCCATGCACTATCAGCTGCAGGAATGCTGAATGCACACTTTACACATTTTGCCCAAAGATTTGCATATCTGCAAGTTAACTGCTGTGAATGTAGTAGATGTAGTGGAAAGAGCTGAGATGCAGAGGTGCAGAAAAGGAGTGATGGATGGAAGGTGGAAGGAGAGGGATTGTTTCTCTTACGTGACCGTTAAATCTTAATTACCGGTATGCTCCAACGCTTCATGCTTCATAACATTCTCAGTCCTCTCGTGTACTGTCAGCTGGAGCCGGACTCATTGTTCACAAATGTAAAATAACGTTTTCATGGTCTTATAGGGTGCCTGGTATAGTGGCGCTAGCAGCTTAAGCAGGAGTGAAGTAGCTTTAGTTTAAGTTAGCTTCTTAGCACACTGCAGATAGCACTCTCAAGTCTCATTTCAAAGTCAAGGTGGGCTTGAGTCTTTGGGAATGTTAAACTGGTGTATGAGCAACTACAGACAAGTTTTTCATTCCCTTTCATTAAATGGATAGAGTTTAGGGGGAACCCAGAGAATTTGCTGGAGGCGGTTTCACACTGGAAGGCTAGCCTGAATCTTGTTTAATTTCATCTAAAAAAAAAAAAAGTGGTAATATTGATGGGAATATGTTTTTTTAGCATGTCAGAATGAGCACCAACATCGCAATTTGATGGGGAGTTACAGATCAGGGGCTTATTACTAAACTGCTGTTTTAAACATGAGGTCATTTACTCATCAAAACAAGCAACACGGTGCACTTTTAACCTCTTAACTGACATGATAGAACTGGTAAACTTGTAGCATCGTGTGTGAAACCTGCAGCCTGCATTTAACCGGTTAACGGAGCACTTCTTACATATGAGCTTAAAAGCAGACCAATAGAGTTAGGCCCCGATCAAATTCAGGTTTAGACACAAGCCAACAAAACCCAGTGTGAAAACGGCCTTCAGACGTCCTCTGTAGCCACAGTTAGTTGTTTAGACACAGTCCTTTGAGAGATGAGGCTTCAGTTTTCACAGTTTCCCACCATATCGTCCTGATGAAGAATTGTCACTTCTGGCAGCTTTTGTAAATAGCGTGAGATCTTACATGCAGACCGCTCTGCGTGTAATTGACCATATGTGGCGAACAGCATCGCTCAGACATTTCAGCGTTTCTATAGATCTGCTTTAGTTCTTGCAAACATTGCACTACATGATCATACTTAGCTATTGCACTCTTCATGTGCGCGCACTGCTAGCATAGTCTGTTGGAGCACTCTGTCAAATATCCACTTAACATTTGTTACATGACCAGGATGCACACGGCCACCAAGAACCACTTTCTACAGGTCACCTCGCAGCAGATCAGACTGACATATCTGCTTACAACTCCAGCGAAATGCCTTTTTCATCACTCTTGCTCTGGAGGTATATGTCGTACTCTGAAAACACTCAGTCATGCTGTGACTTGGTTGAACTTTCTTGGTATCAGTGGCATCCCAGAGTGACGCTGTCTGTAACTACTGTGTTTGTCCATGCTTGATGTGTCAGTATATAAGAGATTCACAGATCTTTACCCTTCTCCTTGTGTCTCTATGTTTCACTTCACCCACACCAAACCCTCTCTACCAAAACCACAACCATCAGAGCCCTCTGGGACCCAACACGCTCATAGATATCCAGCTGTTCTGAGAAGTATTCTCCAGAGCTATGCAGCTTGGGGTCCCCAAGCAGTTCTTCGGTGAGACTGCAATAACTTTTCCGCTTGACCAGCTCAATGTCCTCGCTGAGTTTCTCTTTTCTTTTTTTTTTTTAAACTTCAAATGACCCATCTTTGTAGGTGCTTTCCCCACTCTGTCAGTTCATCTGCTCAGTTGGCCTGATGCCTGATGCTTTCCTGGGCAGTCTTTTAGTTAACAGACTACTTCTTGGAGTCTGTCCTGTTCTGTCTGCATGTATGTGACAAGAGGATTGGTACCAAAAAAATTATGTTCTGTTGTTACGTGAAAATGTTACTTTTGTTACGCAACAAAATAGCTCAGTGTCACATTCGAGGCCATATTTGTTTTCACTCAGTGTCACATTTGAATTGGAAATATGGGATTTTTGGCACATTCTTATATTATTAGTATTTTAAATGTTGCAATCGAAAAAGGCTACTGAAAATTTTACTGAAAATTGTGATTTTATGGCTATTTTATGCCCTACACATCTGCATCTAAGTGTCCATTTATGTGCAAAAGTGTATACATTTAGCAAACATTCTGATTATTGTAATTCTTTAACTGACTGTTCCTATCAACCCTTTAGCTTAGACGTTGCATAGCTGAACTAGTACAGCAAATATATTTTGAAGGAAATATAATCTAATTGTAAAAACAGAGCAGTCATGCAGAAATGTGAAATCTAGGCGACAGCCAGACAACTTAAAACATTTCCTTTAGGTCAAGTGCCAAACAGAAGACTTCGATCGTTTAGATTTGATCTTACTTGCTCAGAGTGACTGTCTATTAATAGGTCTGAAGAAAACAAGTATTACCATCCACGCTAACAGAAAAGGAATTTGGTGCCAATCCTTGTGCCACATATTGTGTGGCCACAAGTGGTATTTCAGCACCTTTGTATGATCCACTGTGTGTACGCAGTCAACTCAAACCACAGCTGTTGGGGGATCACACCTATATGTATTTTTTCTGGGATGAATGGACATGTAGAAAAGTGAAAAAAGGACAAGCAGATGTGTTTTCACCATCACGACATCCTTCTCACCTGCCCTGCAGGGGCTCTGTAACTCCGCTCATATCAACCTTGGATCCATAACCCTTCGCTCCACCCCCGCCCTCCTCTCTTCTCTCACTGTCACCTCTGTTGAGTTGAGTTTATTTTCAGTTCTCTTGTTTTACTTACAATTTTTTGCTGTATAAAGTGTTTAAAATATTATTTGTATTATATGATGTTAGTATGGTAATGTTCTTTATTAAGGAAGAAGAAAATTTATTTTTGTTACTGGTCTGTTTCATAATTCTTTTCTAAATTGGTATTGTAAGATATCTATGCAAGAACTGTTAAGTGGAGCATTTTTATTTAAGAATGTAATATGTGTAATAAATGGTAGAATCTGCTTTTGGCTCCTTTGTTTTTTTCTTCAATCCAAACCTCGCGTAAGCTTTTATTATTCATGGAGAAGAAAAAGTGATCCCATCTGGTGAAATTCAACATTAAAATCATAAATATGGTGCCTGAAATTTGCAACATTATTTGTGCGCTTTAACCGGTGCCTGGAAATGTTTGGCCATCTCCCAACACACCTGTTTTTTAAAAAAAGGAACGGGGGTACTTGATTCAGGATGCAACATGAATACACATCTGAATACCTGCCTTAGTGTTGTGTTGTTTAATTACACTGCAGTAATGACAAACACACTGAACACTGAAATAAGCTGACTTTATCTTTGCCTGCTCTTTCTTTTGGTTATTTTTATTACAAACTGAACAAAGTCCACTGTGACCAAATTACAAGTTTGTTTATGCATGTACAGTAAACTCTGATATGCTACTGAACACAAATACAACAATAACAATAACTCACTCTAGAAAATTGGCCAATTTAATATTGTTTGTAAACAAGTTATTGCGCTGGAGGCAAAAGTGGGACAGGTTACTCAGTGGCAGGAGGGGACCTTGGAAGCCTGGAATGAAAAGTTTGTTTTTGTTTAGCAATTTTTTTTTATCTCTAAGTAATTAATGTCATAATTAATGAATGTCCTTGAATAAATAGGTTGGGTGACTCAACTTTGATTCCAAAAAGTAGTCGAGGTTCTAAAAGCATTTTCACCCCTTACAAAGGCAAAATGGTTTAGTTGTCTTCACAGCACAGCTAAAGATGGCTGCTAATATGCACCTTATCAAAAAAGGAAAGAGAGGGAGGGAACGCAAACTCAGGGAAGTCAAATATTAATAATTTCCTTTCAAAATAAAACTGGGCAGAGCACAGGTTAAAAATGGTTAAGCTATCAGCGCCTGTCAAAGACTGTGAGCCAAAACCAGACGTCACAATAATGACCCAGCGCAACTTAACAGCATGAAAGGCATGGCCCCTTCATTTCAGGAACAGCCAGAGAGAATGAAGCAGCAGCAGGTGATGTGACACAAGGTGAGCTCATAAACTGATAACAGCTGAAAGCTGAAAGCTGACCAACACTAACATCGAGCAGTATTAAGCTTTATCCCGTGTTGGACCAGTGGTTCTCAATTACGAGACATTTTGAGGGAGCCGGTGCATTTCAGGCTGATGAAACAGCATTTTAAAATAGCAAAATAATACTGCTTATTAATTTAAAAGAAAGAAAGAAAGGTGTAGTTAATCACTTACATGATGGATGGATTTATTTAGCACTTGCTAGTTCTAATGAAATACCTGTGAACGCTCTCACATTATTATATGTATACCTAAATGAACAAGCACATCCACAAGATTATTAGACTGCCGTATATGACGTCTCTAACTTCTGTGTTCAATAACATCAATTGGCTGCAACACACCAGATCACTGAACACGTCATAAACCTGATTTAATCTAATGCACATTAGCATGCTGCTTCCATAATTATTTATAAATATTATGGTGTGCCTTGACGATCTGGCTTATGGATATATCAATGATTTGTATTTAATGTGGTACATGCTGATGAATGCTCAAGAAATCAAGGGGGCCCACAGGGACTGCTTATGTGCAGGGCCCAGAGCTCTGTGTTACGCCCCTGTTGGTAACGCACACCTTCTGCTTGCTACAGGTGTCAAAAAGGCATTTATAGTGTGCACTCTGTGTTTCACAAAAAAAGCATTGATGTCAAGCTAGTGTAGCAGAGAGAAGTGGTGGGGGAAGAAAAAGCACATAAAAGATTCAGATTAACAACAAACACAAGCGCTTGAAATCCTTTTTAGAACTAAAGAATAAACACAATTATGAGGGCTGCAGCGATTGTTTGTTTACATTACACATTTATCTTCTGATTTCTTTTATCAGTCGCTGAGTTCGTTTTAAGGAACTCACCATAGCAAGGGAGAAAACATAATGAACACATTTCATCTCATTTTTTTTCTAAAAACTCAGCATGATGTCTTTAAATTGCTCAGCGCGGCCAAGCGTCTGGAACATAAAGATATCCAGTTTTTTCCAGTTCGGTTGAAGAAAAATCCAACACAGATCACAGTGTAGAAAAGCTTGGTTTGTTTCTTGGTAATGCCAGAAACATTTCTGAATAATCATTTTTCACTCTGAAAACTTTCAGTCTATGACTGCTCAGCAGCATGGCTTTTCAAGGATAGATTGCAGCAAACCAAAAGCTGGATGGATGGATGAAACGTCCATCCATCCATCCATCCATCCATCCATCCGTCCGTCCATCCGTCCATCCATCCATCCATCCATCCATCCATCCTTCCATCCATCCATCTTCTTATCTACTTAAGAGAAACTACGTGTGTCTTATTTAATTTTAGTTTGCAGAAACAAAATCCCCTCCCGGGCCTCTGTGGGCGTGTTTGATTTCACCTTTTTCAGAGTCTGAATCTGGTTTGAAAGAAGAGAAACTCTTTCTTCAATCACTTTAAATCAGGTGTGGTGCGATTTCCCTCTGCTTGGAAATGCTACATAATCAGCAGTCATCTTTTCTACATAGCGCTTGGGATTTTTATCTTAAGTACCCCATAAAGCTCAATGCAGCTGTGAAAGCCGTCGAAACCTTCTCCCGGTAAGGGCTTCGGTTCGAGAACTGTCGGCTTTTTCATCCCATTGAGTTTGCATCCCTGCACTTTGACAAGGCAGGCAGGAAACCTTTTACAAAATGACTGAAATCACCCCAGTGTGGCCAGCCAGATGTAATTATGAGTAACATGGTGGCACATTACTCCTTCGTAATGGCCATTTAAGGCAGATGGACACATCCTGTCAAGCCGCAGGCAAGAGCACAGGCGTATGGAGGAACAATGGCACGTAGCTGCAACAGAACAGCTCATATTCTCAACGCTGGTGATAATTTCGGTCTTTATTACAAATTAAAACAATCTCATGAATATCTATTGCGCCCCTCCTGGTAAATGGCTTCATGGTTTTTAATTAGAGCTAACTTGTCAGTGACTGAGCTGACACAAACCAATGTCATGCAGGCTAAATGAGGTAATCAAATAATTAATGGCTAACTGGGGATCAATTAAGCAGAAGATATGGTGCTCATATAAAGCATATCTGCTCTGTAAGTTTGTCCTCTTACATAGAAATTGCCAGTTAACTAATTAAAAGGGACCAAACTGTGATTGTATTTTCCTGGCAGGACAGACTTGACACTTATTCCTTGGATTTAAATCATCTTAACAGGTCTTTCACTGTAAATACAGACTTGGCAGTTCCACGTTTGCTCATGTTTT
Organism: Cichlasoma orientale; assembly: GCA_034780415.1. NCBI lineage: Eukaryota > Metazoa > Chordata > Actinopteri > Cichliformes > Cichlidae > Cichlasoma > Cichlasoma orientale. Next base: position 247,067 of record JAVDPK010002729.1, on the reverse strand, counting down.
CTTTGCTTACAGAGCACTGACGATGAAGACATCTCAGCAAAGCCAACGCAGAGGATTATTATCACTTCTCAGCAGTGGGCTGTGTTGGCTAGAAAATGGGAATTCACAATGCTGATTAGTGTGGGCATTTTGAAGTTTTGCAAGCTTATTCACTTCTTGTCAGAGGTGGGGAAGGGAGGCGAGTGAGCTGTTTATAATCTTATTCAGCAGCATTAGCCTGTGTAGTGTTGGTGTAGTGTTTACAGAAACAGCAACCATCAGCCTTTCTTAACAGCAGAAATAAACAGAAATGTGGTGAATTGCCCCATAGCATGCGCTATGCTTATCTCCCAGAAGGACCGTGTCAGCTCGTTTAAGTGACTCTCAGACCAAACTGTCCACCAGCAGCCTCCCAGTATAATACTGCTTTGTACTAAAAGAGGAAATTATCACGACAGCTGTGCGCAGAACAACAGCAGCAGATTTAAAATTATTCATGGTGATGAGAAAACAAGCTAAAAGAGTGTGAATGCTAGTTTATTGCAAAAAAAAAAAAAGTTTAAGTAACCCTATCTCCTTACTGCTTCAAAGGGATGATTAAACCAAGCCTTTCGCAAGATAGGAGCATCAGTATTAGACAATTATGTAAAACATGAGTTTACTTTCAGTGTTCAGTTTGAGTATTGCTCTAATATTAGCTTTATTCACTGTTTGGGGCAGCAAAAACACGTTCTGGCAAGCAGCACTGCTATGTAAGTGTTTAGACTGGAAATGACAGGTTCAGCAATGCTGGGTAACTATTACTGTTATGTGTCAAGGAGTGGGCAACTGCAACACTTCAGAGAATATGGAAAAGCCAGAAACACTACACCATCTCCGCACACTTCCTTTCAGTTTCCACTTCAAGCTAAATCAACGTGTCATTACTTCCTGTAATGACACAGAACATAAACCGTAAGAGGCAGAATCATCTGATGCGTTTGTGTTTATTTTGCTCTTTGTATAAAGAGCCACTCCGATTGGATCAGGCCCTAACTTGTTCTGAGACATGATACATTTGCAATAACACACCAGTCTGTACAGCAGTGCTGCCTCCTGACCTGTCAGAGATTCTCATTTTTGTAAGCAAGCACATTTCAAAGCATTTGTTGAACTTAAAGTAGATTTTTACCCCAATTACAGTTTAAATTACTATTTTATATTTGTTATTTACCTGCTCAGACTGATGAATACTGCCTAGTTTGCGAGTGAAAGTATAAAATGTCTTACACACCTCAGCAATTCACTCATTTAATGGCAAACACAACTGTAATTGTCGTCACATTGAATGCTGGGGCAGAGATACTGGTAATGAACTTACACTTTCACACAGCTTGACATGTTATTTTTTCAGCTTTCCTTCCTGGCTTTGGCTCCATGAACTGAGCCCTGCTGCTTAATGGCTTTAGTGCATGTAAATGTACACTTGCCAGTGTTTATGACTGGTCATATAGTGCTAATGTCTCTTTTACATGGATGCAATCAGCTGGATTTAGAAACCCTCGATTTTCCTAATGAGCTGATCACCACTTACTGTGATTGCAGTTGCTAAGCTTAGAGAAGTCAGGTAACACAAAGAGCTAGCACATCCCCCCCCCCCACCACCACTGGAAAAAGTGCTCCATTCAACAGATATTCTTTTTCTAAGAAATTATTGAGATGTACACAATAAAAATGAAGCAATTTTTTTCTTTTTTAAAATTGCTGAACATAAAATAATCACACAGTAAAGTTTTGTTTCCTGTGTGGTCAGAGTTCGATGAAAATAGATCATCACAAATTTCATTTCTGTGAGATCAGCTCACGATCCTTGTAGCATCAAAAGAAACTGCTAAAAGAAATGTACCACCAACCAACTCTCTTTTTTTTTTCTTCACGACACGTCAAAGCGGCAGCCTCCAGGTCTGAAAAATGAAACCAAAGCAGAAGTACCAAAAACTACAGCTCTAATGACTTGAGTCTGCCTCCCAAAGCAAGTCCATCCCTCTAGAGTTTCATGTTAAAATTCCCACCTTCACAACAATAACAAGCAAGTTTACAACCTGGTATAAAAACAAGGTTTTGGCAACATTTTCTTATAGCGCATCCATCTGAAGACTGGAGTTAGAGGTGTAGTGGACTTGACTGGCAGGTGTCCTGACACAGTCAGGTATAGCCTGTTGGTGTCTGCTACTTCCACTAATTGGACTCACTGAAGCTGTTTGTGCTGTCGGTGCCTTTGGAGCATTTTTAATGGGATTATCTGACAAATACTGCGACTTGCTTCAAGGTATCTTCAGCCCAAGAAGTCTGTGCTGCAGTTCAAAAGATCCCTGGTTTGATCCCAGGAGGCGACACAAATCCTTTGGAGGTTTTGTGTAAAAATCTGCTAAATCAAATATGCAAAGCTACCTGTTGTGGCGACTTCTTGTGAATAAGGGAGCAGCCGAAAGTAGCTTTATATCACTGCATTGTACTTGTACAGTTTATAAACAAATGATAATTGCTCATCAAGGAAGAGTTGGCTGATAACTTAGCATCCCAACCCCTCATGTAAATATGAAAACCAGTGGGCGAATCACAGTGGCTAAATCCAGCTATGGACATGTGTCATCTTTGTAGCCTTTGGATGTTGTTTAGAATCAGGAATCAGCAACATTCAGTAAACAAAATGTGAAGTATCACTGATTGGCAGGGCAGCATTTGCTGTGGTTGAAAAGCAGCCATTTATTTCTAGCCTGACAGCTGTACATTAGAGCTATTAAACTTTATACCTTTAAACATTATAGATTACTCTTTGCATTCAGATCTGGCAATGTCCAATAGCCTAATATAGAGGTCACTTTAGTTTTTGGCTAGATCAAAGTGAAATAAACTTTATTGATTTAATATTCTCTGTGATAAACAACCTCCAATTAGATCAACAGGTGTTGCTTCACTCTCTGCCTCTGCCTGCAGCCACCCACATTGTTACTTCTTACCAATTTAGATTTCACACTTTCACTGGTTTCCCTCGTTCATTTAATTGCAGAGTGGAGAGTTATACCCCGAGGCGCCTTCCACTGAAGATAAAGGAAAAGAATGCAGATAAATAGGCAGCCAGGCAGTCATGGTTTATATGTATTTCACTCTCACCCTCTGTTTTCGTCTTCTTACTTTGTTCATTTCTTGATGCCTGTGTGCATTTGCATATGTGCAACAGTGGGTGCTGGACAGGTTGAAATTAAGTAAACTCAACTAAAGTGCCCTGACATGGCCATAAGCTGCGCATTGCCCGCTAGTTTTTGAAACCCCATTCTTTGAGACCCAGAAGTGAGCTAGAAGAAAGTGGATGAGCTGTCCCTAGCAAGCTCGATTAGCAACTTTCATCCATATGCTGAGGTGCATTACACAGAAACAGATGCTGGCAAGGCAACATACAAATAAAATTCAAGAATTTAATTCACCAGACCTAAAGCGCAAACATGTTGGACTGGCTGTGCAACACAGAGAACCGTAATATTTGTGACACACTTTCATTTAAAGTGCTCACAATTCCTCTAAACTCTGCATCTGGCAGTTTTTTCTACTCTTAGATCTGTATGATGTCAAAGGAAGCGGATATCCCAAATCACAGGCACGCAGCTCTGCCTGTGAGCACAGCGGACCCAAACGCTTGCATTTGGCAGGGGAAACCAATCCAAAGACAGATAGCTTAAAGGAAGAGCGCCCTTAAAGGGAGAGAAACTAAAAGCAAAGGATGAACTGACCACAACTTTTTAAATAGCACTTTAGCTTCTGTGGGCTCTACCTTTTCTTTAAAACAGTTAGAAATAAGTTATGATATTAATTCTTTATTGATGGTGAGGTGATGGAATTAATTGCAGGAAAATCAGCTGGGTTGCTGAGCTGTGGTCATGGATGAACAGCATCAGTCCATTTGCAGTTATAAGAGTTAATAGTTAACACTAATGTAAAACATTAGTAAAGGTCTTTTGACTGGATGCTCCATAGCATGAAGGTCAGTATGACCTTTAAACTTTTGAGTTTAACTAAGTTTGATGATTTTCTAACCTTTTCTAAGCTATACTAACAATTTTTTTACAATATAAAACATTCTTTTATGCAAAGTATTGTTCTGCGGAGGAGTCTTGCCCTTGTGAAGTGTTATTTAGTCAATAAATGAAATCAGAGCTCCCGCTGTGTAGCCCTTGGACAGGTGTGTTTGTCGGCTATTGGTTTGCTGGTGCTCTGATTCTTCTCTGGCTGCCAAACTCAATACAGCGCCTGCCAGCTTCTGAAGGTGGGAACTCTGATTGGTTGTGACTCCGTCTTCCTAAGTTTTAAACACAAGCTTCATGAAGGAGTCAAGGTTGCCGGCGTCTAACTGCTCGTCTCTTGGTCTAAGTTTTTCCCACTCATCTTTTTCTGCAACAACAAAAAAATCTCTCATTTATTCTGGAAGCTTGCTTGTATAACGCTGCGAACAGAGGGAGGAAAAAGGGCGAAACAACTTCTCTGAGACTTCAGCGGCTAACTCTGCAGAGGCCAGAGGTCAGGAGTGTGTACTCCCGCGGGCTACTGGAGCAGGGAGAAGTGGTCTGTGTAAATTCTGTCTTTACATGTTCAGATAGATGAACTAATTACAGTGAGTGTCTGCAGAGGTCTGCAGGCAATCAAGTCTTTACCTTATCTGCCACTTACAGCCACTCAGGAGGTCAAACACACATTAGCCCGCTATCACTGCTAATCTCTGTCTTCCTGTCAGTCTCTTCTTCCTCCTCATTCCACTTCGATAGCTCTCAGTCTCTCTCTCTCTTGCAAACACACACACACACACACACACACACACGTGTGCAGATGAATGTCATTCAAATAGCCAGGTTGTCTTTGTTTTACTGGAAAACAGTATTCTCATTTTTTTAATGGGATGTTTATGATTGATTGATTAGCTGAGTTCTTTCAGCACTGTTCACAGGTTTTCTGTTAATGCAAGTAGCTCTAAATCTGAGGATTTTTCATGTGCACGGCAAAGGTGTCTCAACGTTATCTGGAACTTAAAAGTTTCCACAGCAAAATATAAATTAAGACAGATTCAGAAAGGTATAGCCTGTGGGCTCTTTCAGTGCAGAGAGCGTCCTCTCGCTGGAGCATCAGTCTGAAAGGTTCTCAGTCTTCTATGCAATATTAATACACTATGATAAGCCAAATTAGAGTAACACTTTTGGGAAGTCTTTTATTAAACTGAAGTTCCTGAAAACTTGAAGAAAAGTTCCAAAAATGCATTTTAGGAACTTCATTTTTGTGAAAAAATAAAAGCTTTAAAGCAGAATAAATTCTTAATTTCTGGTAATATTAAGAACATATGGTCATTTTGGTGAAAAAAACATTATACTTGGGAACATAAGAGATGTAGTTCTTATCCGCTGACACTGTCTTCCAATCTTACCTGAAACTTTCAACCCCTGCTTAAACTCATTCCACTGCAGAGACACACTGTTTTACTATAAATACACAGTCACATAATCCAGTCTTTTTTCCTGCGTTATGTCCCCTCGATGACATTTTCTCACGCTGACATATAGAGGTGTGTTTCCTGTGTTGACAAAATGTCTAAAAGCGTAGATTTGAAATGTTGTGTTCTACGGGCATCCATTTCCATCTTTCTCTCAACACTTCCACTGACCTGAAGAGAATTATCCACGACCCCTCAAATGTATATGTCATCATCAGTCACAAGACCAACACCAGCATCATACCCTGACATGAACCCGGTCTTCTGAAGACCGTTTTATAAAAACAACATGCAAATATTTTGATGTGTGTCAGTTAGAATGATTACTTTCTTTGTCCCTGATTGCCAAGACTCTGAAGAGCGATTTAGAAGCAGGAAATTAAAGGCCTGGATGGCCTCCAATTTCCTGCTTCTAAATTCAGACAAAACTGAGGTTTATTATACTGGGTCGTAAAAATCCTAGAAACATGGTGTCTGACCAGATACTCTGGATGGCATTACCTTGGCCTCCAGTAACACTGTGAGAAATCTTGGAGTCATTTTTGAGCAGAATGCATCCTTCAATATTAAAGAAATATGTAGGACTGCTTTTTTGGATTTATGCAACATCTCTGACATTAGAAACATCCTGTCTCAGAGTGATGCTGAGAAGCTAATTCATGTATTTATTACTTCTAGGCTGGACTATTGTAATTCATTATTATCAGGCTGTCCTAAAAGCTCCCTGAAAAGC
>JAVDPK010002729.1:228522-240743 GCA_034780415.1 Cichlasoma orientale | reverse complement strand
CCTTCAGCTTTCAGGCCCCTCTTCTGTGGAACCAGCTCCCAGTTTGGATTTGGGAGACAGACACCCACTCTATTTTTCAGATTAGGCTTTAAACTTTTCTTTTTAACCCTTTTAGAACCATAATAATAGATATATTAGATGTATTATATAATAGATATATTTCACAAAGTAGCGAGGAGTTACGGTAATTTGAAATACACATGCGGCGCGGTGCCACCGGTGACCCCTGTGACCCCTGTGGTAGTAAAAGGGTTAATAAAGCTTATAGTTAGGGCTGGATCAGGTGAGCCTGAACCCTTCCTGAGTGTTTCTTCTTCATTCACCTCTTTTCACTCTTTTTGTGTTTATACAGCAGTCTGCATTTAATCATTAGTTATTATTATTAATCTCTGGCTCTCTACCACAGTGTGTCTTTTGTCCTTTTTACCTCCCCTCACTCAAGCCGGTCGTGGAAGATGACTGCCGCTCCATGAGTCTGGTTCCGCTGGAGATTTCTTCCTGTTAAAAGGGAGTTTTTCCTTCCCACTGTCGCCAAGATTTTGTTCTTATGGGGTTGTCTGATCGTTGGGGTTTTCTTTCCAATATTGTCGGTTCTTTAGCCTACAAGTCTGCAATGAAAAGCACTTTGTTGTGATTTGGTGCTATATAAATTAAATTGAATTGAATTATTAGGCTTTGAAGAGCTACAGTAAAATGTATTTTTGTGATGTTTATATGAATTCTTATACTGTTCTCATAAGGAAATAATACTACCGTGTTTCACAGGACGAACACCCAGTAACAGACATTCATCTCAAATAAGGCAAATGACAACGTAAAATTGAGACATGATATGGTACCATTACAGGTTTATCTACAACAGTAATCTTGGAAATTGTCCTCTTTGTGCAGACGATGAGCACGACATGTTCTGCTTATCACGGAGAGTCAAATATCGAGCAGCGATGTTTCTACCTCCATTTCTCTCTGTCTCAGTCAGAGCTGCTGCTATTTGGTTGACTTTATCACCGGCTGTACTGTAAAGCTTTAAATTATTCAGCGCATGCCAGAGAGAGGGGGGAGGGAAGAGGGTGAGGTACTGTCTTCAACAGAGGCCTCTATTTTCTCCTCTTCCGTCTCACTGCACATCAGTTCAGACAGTGTTTACCAGAATAAACCCTGTCCTCCTTCCTCTTCCCTTCTGTGTCGTGGATGGTTTCTTATTCCTTGTTTTTCTGTGGAGACAAATTCATAGTGAACAGAAGTGGTACGTTTCCCCAACAGCTGTAGATCATCTACTGCAGATATGCTTAGTTGAACTTTAATGATTGCAATGCAATTCATAGTTCTTTCTCACATGACTGGCACTGAGACCTGGAAGTTAAACATCATTGCAACACACCAGAGAGCAATGGACTCAACACAGAACTGCAGCGCATGTATCCAAGTATGTCAAGCTGCCACCAAAGAGCAACAAAGATGTGAACTGCAGTAACACATTATAATAACCACTATTATTATTATTATTATCATCATCATTATAACATGCAAAAATGTGAAATTTGTCTACAGGCGAACCTATTTTTGCTTGAAAAAGCAAAAACAGGCTAAACTTACAGGCAGATTCACATTCTCCTGAGCATCAAACTGTATTTGAGAAACTTGTGAATGATATTCTAAAGTGCTCTGTGCCCTGTGGCACTTTCCACTGAATCAATAACTGAGCTGTGTTTGAGCGTTAGCCTTTGGTCCATCACAGAAATGAACCTCACTCGCTCTGTAACCACAGTCTGCACAACACTGGACATCACTTTAATGATGGTGTGGGGTTTGAAGGGAAGAGTCTTCTTCACTGCAGCCTGGATTTCTTTAAGACTTGCTGATTCTCAGCGTGCTTTACTTTCCCTAATGGACTCAGTGTTAGTGCTTTTGCAGAGGTTGGAGCCAGTAGGGTTTAAAGAAACACGGGAATTTTCCTTTAATCAAAAAGGTAATGATTCTCATCAGACTCCAGCCTTTGATAAGAGACCTGAAAGAGCACTGTGAATTCCTCCTGTCCGTGCAGTTAAAAGCCTCGAGCTCTTTGTGTCTCTTCTGTCAGTCTGTAATCATCAAACTTGAAACAGCGTAAAGAAGAGGAAACCAAAAACCAGAGAGCTACTTAAGGACCTGTTTCTCCTCACAGGAAGAAGAGAAATAGGTAGTTTTGTTTTTGTTTTTTTTTTCAAGACAGATTGACAGACGCTTCATTTAAAGCGTGTTTTGTTTTTTAGCTGGTTTCATAAGTTTGTTCTTTTAGAACGTTTTCTGAAAGAAAAAACTTGCAGATGACAGCTGGAACATTTCTCAGTTGTAAAATTTTGTTGCACCATCTTCTGAACAAGTAACCCTTAGGAAGGTATCATTTATATGATAATACCTTGAATAATTGGCAAGGATTTTCAGTGATTAGTCTAATATCTAATATGATTTCTGATACACCTTCAAACTCTTTGTTTCTAAAAAGAAAGCTGGTTGAAAGAGGAATGTTTTAAAATCAAAAAGTGGAACGTGAAAAGCCGGCGAGCACATACATGTGCCGTGTTGCAGTGCGGGCGGCGCAGGTTCAAGTCCCGGCCTGTTGCCAATTTGCCCGCGTGTCTTCCCCCGTCTCTTTCCCTAATTTCCTGTCTCTCGTCTACTGCAAATAAAGCCGCTCACATGCATACACAATCCTCTTCTCGTGAGTCAAGGTCTCAGGTCATCGCTGGAGGATCTGCTCTGATAGAATTGGAATGAATAGCACAACAAAACAAGACTCACCAATAGAGCTCTTGATCTACTCAAAAGTGACTTCATATTGAGGTAAAATCAATAAACCTTTTTATCAGTTTAAAATTACAGTTACAGCTCTCCCTCCATTCATTTAGATACAAAGATACACTTAAAGAAAAAAAAATCAAATCTCACTTTTGGAATGAAAGAATCCCCCCAATCCACTTCTTAGTTGGATTTACTGAGCTTTTTTTTTCTTTTTGCTTGATTTGAGTTTACATGATTCATTTGTGTTATTTCGATGAAATACTGTGGACTCAGAAAAAAATGTGTTTTAGATTTGTTTTAAAAAGTTATGTCAGCTTTTGCCACCCAGCTGTGTTAAGTAAATCCTAAGAAACTGGCTGCGTTTTACTCTAAAATGTTGGACTGACTCAAGGAAAAGCCGTCAGGTTAACAAAACACAGAATTTCACTGAAATAACACAAATAACTCAAATAAGCTTATCATAAAAACTCATTTGCTCAGTAAATCCAACTAAAGCGGATTCTCTAAAGCCAACAATAGTGAGATTTATTTTTATTTTTTATTTTTTGCTGTGTTTTCACAGATTAACTTAATGGCTTTTCACCGAGTCAGTTCAATATTTTAGAGTAACACACTGTCAGTTGTGTGGAAACACTTGACATAACTTTTTTAACAAATCCAAAACATTTTTTTTTTTGACTGTAAATAGTTGATCCCTGCTGTGTGATGAGACTCACTTCTAAAACAAATTGGTTGCACTTGGTTGGCTTTGATTTTCAGAGTGTTACATTTTGACAAGCTGTATGTGTAATTGTTTAGAGGAGATGTATTGTTATTGTTATATTAGAAAATACTTCTCCCTGTACTCCTCTATCCTGTCACAATGCTTTACTCCAGGAGTTCTGGAGGTTACTGTCTCATGCTCTACTCAGGACACAACCAGGAAGGGATTGGTCCTGATACGGTGTATTAGTTAAGCACATAAATAATTTTTAGAGATAAAGTGAAGTTTATTATAACACCAATTGGTTGTAAACAGTTCTGAATAAGGTTTAAAGTCCCCCTCTGCTTCCTCGACCTTTCTGCAAACTGTCACAGTAAAATAATGTGCCAGAATATTAACAAAACTCAGTAAAGAATCCAAAATGAAACCCTTGAACAAAAAAAAAATCACGAGAACCTGCAAGAATAGAGTGACAACTTTAAAGGATCTGGATTTAGAGAATTGAAAGACAGGCATCTTGATTTACAGCTGGCTTGAGAACAATCAGTTTAATTGTTAAGTCAGTGTATGTGGTGTTGGTGCATGTGTGCGCTGTCAGCCTGTCCTTGCTTTGTCCAGTGGTGACAGCAGAAGCTTTGGTCCTGTCACTGCTCATAGTTGCTTCACATCCACAGCGCTCACAACGTGTCAGTGTTTCTGTTTCACACGGAGGCCAGTGGGGCATCATTACCATCTGGCTATGAGGCTATACTGATGTCAAATATAGGCCAGTGAACACACACACACGCACACACACACTTACACACTGATCATCCAGACAGTTTGCTGTTAGCACTTGGAGAGCAACAGGGAGAAGGAGGCAATGTGGAAGCAGAGCGGGCCTCTGTGACAGTCCGTCCAAACTGACCGCCAGCACTCTGGTGGCAGTTGGCCTGGTTCCTTCTCAGTGCTCTCTGACATTCCCTCAATCAGCACTGCAACACACACACACACACATACACACACACACAGAGAGCTTCCAGCGAGCCTCATTGTCTCACTAGACGATCCATATGAGTCACGCTGTCCCTACAGCTCCCAGAAAAAAACACATACACTAATTTGTCCCTCATTTTCAGGAACAATAAAGATCAAAACATGTAGTCAAAACAATCTCTTTATAGACTACATGCAAGGACATAATTTTCCTTGCAGTGGGTATTTCCTCCTCACTTTTCAAAATCCTCTTTTTGTCCACCTCCCTTTTTACAGTTTCTCTGAAACTGTGTCCTCCTGCTGCCAGAAACAACACTAGAAAATATGATAACCAGCATGTTTTATGGCTTATTGATAATGAAGAACACAACCCGCACAACGGTGACGACTGAACAAAACAAAGTAAAGTCAGATTATTACACCAGCGATGGGAAGCTGGTAGCCTAGCTAACATAAATCTTTCAGGAGCTCCAGAGCCGTCTCCTTAAAATGTCATTTTTTTTTGGTGCACCTGTTCAGCAGCTCATTAATCTAAGCACCCGGTCACATGGCAGGAACTCAGTGCATTTAGGCATGTAGACAACCTGCTGAAGTTCAAATCATCAGAATGGGGAAGAAAGGTGGAGTGGTTGTTGGTGCCAGACTGGCTGAGTATTTCATAAACTGCTGATCTGTTTTAATCATCTCTGGGGTTTCCAGAGAAATGTCTGAAAAAGAGCAAATATCGAGTGAGTGGCAGTTCTCTGGGTGAAAAGTGTTGATGTCAGAGTTCAGAGGAGAATGGCCAGACTGCTTCGAGCTGATAGGAAGGAAGCAGCAACTCAAATAACCCCTCATTGCTACCAAGGTAAGCAGAAGAGCATCTCTGAATGCTCAAGATGTCAACCCCTGAAGCAGATGGACCACTCCTATCGGCTAAGAACAGGAAACTGAGGCTACACTTTGAAATGACTCACACAACCTGGACAAAAGAAGGTTGGAAAAACGTTGCCCGGTCTGATGAGACTCAATTTCTGCTGAAAAATTTGGATGGGTGGGTCAGAACTGGGTGTGAACAACAAGAAAGAATGGATCCATCCTGCCTTGTATCAGCGGCTCGGGCTGATATCAGGGGACATTTTCTTGTTAAGGCTAGACTAGAAGTATTTAGCATTCTCTTTAATCATCATTATCATCATTAATCATTATCATCTGCTCCATTCACCACTATCTTGCTCCCCCCCCCTTCCTCTCTTTTCTCCTTTATTTTTTCACTACCCTTTGTATGAGGTAATAACTGCCTACTGAACCTGCTGCTCGGTGGACGATATGGCAGCAGCGCGGGAGTGCCAGCATTGATAATGGTCATTCAATAGGCTTTTATTTGTTTGTTTGTTTGTTTGTTTGGAGCTGGACAGAAAGTAGTGGGCTTAACAGAGATTGTTTGCTGAGAAGTATTGCCTGCTGTTGCCTGCCATAAACAATGTTGATGAGCATTATGAGACTGAAGCAGTAAACGTGTCATAAAACCTGAAGGACTTGCCAAAAGAGGCTGAACGGCTCCGCTGAGCCGCCGAATTATCTAATCACCACTTTTGTTTGATTCGCTGAAAAATATTGATTAGTGGAGCTTTTAAGTAACAGTGCATTTGCATATTTTCATCCATCCATCCGTCTGTTTTCTTCAGCCAGCCAATCATCTCATTGTATTTTAGCTTCCTGCTTCTCTGAGATCAGGAGCAGGATGATTAAATGTTGCATATATTTAGCAGAACACCAGGTGATGTACGTGGCTATCATATATAAATTATTTTTGCGTAACTGGTAGAAAACAGATGAATTTACAGTGCTTGTTATCCCTGGTGAGTTTCACCTTGCCCAGCAGTCTTCTGAGAGCTGTTGGTCTCATTAATCTGGTTTTCTCTCCCCTGCCTGCTTCCCTCTCTTTTTTTCTTCCCTCATCCCTCGCTCCTCCTCTCTCCTTTGCAGACAATGATCCAATTAGCTGCTAGCTGCCATGGCACCAGTTGCCTGCAGATGTCGGATGCCTGTGTGTGTGCGTGAATGTGTGCGTATTTGTGTAGCTGCCTCAGTAATTACCAGTCTGATGCTCCTGCAGCTCTGTAAACTTGTTCTGCATTCTGACTCCGTGCCTCCCACTGCAGTTTAAAAGGTACATAAAGCTGTGAAGCATTCCTATAGCCTTAATCGGGTACAGAAGTCATGGAGTAGAGCAACAGGTATAAACACAGTGTCAGCTGTTGTTACATCTAAAAGCAGACTGGTCACTGGGGCACAGACTGGTGGCCTGGCAAGCTGTTTGGCCTGCAGTGTCAGGCTGAAAGATATGAGCAGATTAAAGGAAACCAATACGGGTCAGCTGAAGTCACGCAGAACTTCCCTGCTCTACAAAACTAAACTGTGAGGTACCATAATTATGCCATAAAAATTTCTTTATATTTTGCTAGGAAAAAATTCATGTGCAAACATACATGGAAATGCAGTACATAAGGAAAAACACACTTTGTACAATTCTAATGAGCTTGAAAGTCAATATTTCTTTAATCTTCAGAAATAGTTCTCCAGACAATTCAAAGCTCTTCTTCTTTTCTCTGTCAGGATGAGCCCACACTGCTTCAGTAATGTTAAGGTCGGGGTTCTGGGGAGGCCAATCCACGACTGACAGTCTTCCATATGGTTGATGACGGAGCAATGTGTGGTGTGTCATGCCTCTCAGTCATGAAAAGGCAACATTTTGTGACCTTATAGTTACCTAATCTGACGCAGTGACTGATAGCAGAGAAAAGTATTTTGTAATATGACACTGACATGGGTGACAGAGGTGCAGTGGTTAGCACTACTGGCCAGTGTTCACCATGTATCCTGGCTGTCAGTCAAAGTCAGCTGAAACAGGCTCCAGCCCCCACGCACCCCTGTACTGGATGAGAGATTAAGAAGATGGATGGATGGATGGATGGATGGATGGATGGATGGATGGATGGATGGATGGATGGATGGATGGATGGATGGACTTTACTTACTTTATTATCAGTTTGTCTATACTGTTATATTCTGGCCCTCTTTATTGGTTAGCGCATTCATGTCTTTGGCATGCTGCTGTCAGCCCTGTCTCCTGGAAATTACATCTCAATACTATTAATTTGCAAGAGGAACCACATTTTGGGAGAACTGCCTGAACAGCTGTTTATCAATATAATGAGAAAATGCAAAGTTTGAAAATCTTCATACTCAACATAGCAGTAAATGCTGACCGGCAGCATACAGTATGCCATTTGTATTCTGTGCGATATTTGTTTCTGGCAGCTAAAGCGTGATTAATGCAAGTCACAGTACTTGGTTAAGTTTGAAGGAGTGGCCAATGCAGACTGATGCCAGCATCACTCACTTATATATTGTGGAGCTGCTCGAACATGAGAGAAAAATCCTTCTCTCACAGTCTGAGAGGCCTCCTCACACACAGATGCTTCGGTGTCAAAACGTAACGATGTCTTTTGTTACAACAAGACTAATTTTAATCAACTGGAAATAGAAATTCTCTGTCCCGTACATCCTTTAGGTGTTTCCTCCACAAGTATGATGTCAGATCTGCCTTTTCTTTTCTTGCCGTAATAAGAAGATGAGTGTGATATAATCAGATCTATGATTATCCGTGCATTTCTGAATGAGGAGTAGAACCTATTACTCATATTTTGCTCTTGTAAAAAATGTTCCAGACAACAAACAGATAAAATACTTCCTTATGGGTTGGTCCAGCACGGCCAGGCATGCTTGCAAAGACTGTTGTCCCCACTTGCACCTTGTAGCAGAGTTTGAGCCTCTTTTCCAGGGTGGGATTAGCGTTCTCCCAATTTTGGCTTGTATATAAGTAATCTGCTGGTGGATGGGCTGTGTAGGTTCTCAGTCATCCAGGTCATGGAGCTTGAAAAATCTTTTTTTCAAGCTCCAGAGACTGCTGGTAGATCATTTTCATGATCGGAGAAGTGCCTCTCGTCAAAATTTGTCATGGCAAAAGCAGACACGTGTTCCATTCTCCACCTGTCCACCAGATGCCCTCAGTGTTTTTCTGCCTTTCTCAGTAACTTTACATCTACCTGCAGCATATTACTTCTTTTACTCTTATAGTATAAATAGCTATTTGTTTGTTTCTGAGTCTTATTGATTTTTTCCACTCATCCCTGCCTCTGATAAGCTGATTGCCAATAGTCTTAATTCAAACACTGCACCTGCATTCTGGTGCTCATCCATGTTGTTTGTACCTGAACTGTTGCACAAGGACACTTTACATAGAACTGTACAAACTCTGTTTTTGCCCCATGAATGCTTCCCACAGGCTTTTAATAAATTGCTGCAGCTATTTCCCATTTTCCAAGAAGAATATAAAGAAATGAAAGACTTTTGCACAGCACATAAACACATATGCAACTCTATTCAATTTGCTGTTGCTTTCCAAAAAAAAAACTGTTGCTGTGTACTATATAATCCACTCTCATGTGATGTGAACAGTCATTAAAAAATGTTTTGTTCTCCCGTCTGCACTGATAGGCGGGTACATCTGTTCAAGATGAGCATTTTTGAAAAGCTGGGGGTAGGTTCTGCACGCTGAGTGATGATTGGCAGCCTGACTGGAGAGAAAATGATCATTTTAAAGTGCATCTGTGTGATTGTGTACACGGTCACAATGTTTTTTGTGTTTTTGTGTGTTTGAGCACGCGTTGTTGATTTATCGTCAGTCCCTCCTCTCTGTCCTCTCCGTGCTTTGTTGTCCCCCTTTTGGTCTCCGTCCTCCAGGCCTCTTTCATCAGGGTCCCCGGGTCGAAGGGAGCAGCAGCTGCATGAGGCTGTTTAGCATCCCGAGGGTTTGACCTCTGACCCTTATGTTACAGCACTCAATTTAACATGGCAATATGAGTGAAGACACAACAGGGAAGAACAGGCAGGATCAATGAGGGAGCATGCCTGGAATTTAGCAGTAGTGCTTCATCTTCATACAGAAAGCAGGGCGAGCTTTTATAGTCACACAGGGGTGAAACTTTCTATACTGATAAGTATTATTCAGTTTTCAACACGAATGAATTCATGCAAGTAAAGCATGTGAAGCATGAGTCAGGTAATTTGACTCATTTAAAGTGTTTTTCTGTTTGATGATATTTTAGAGCCTACACTAAATCTTCAGTCATGCTTGCCCTGCTGTTTTCCTGCAAGCTAGCATGCAATCAGTGGTTGCAAATTTACTATGCTCTTGCTAGCATGCTAACATTGGCTAATTTATTTAAATCATGTCTCCAGGATTCAATATACCATATAAATTAGGCCAGACTTTAGAAATTGTGAAAGAATAAATATTTTTTGCTGATCCCAAATAGGTGTTTTGGTATGTGGACATTTTTTATTTTTTTTTTTTGGTTAATCTGCGCTGAGGAGAGCTGTGTGTGTTTATAGCTGTGAGAAATATCAAGTTCACTGGTCTAAATGCAACTTGGCCTTTTTTTGATTCCACTCACGCAGCAGGATAACTGGACCATGAGAGAGCATGTAGGTGGTGAGAGATGTTGTGTGTGGGCTAAAATCTCACATGAAATATTAGAAACGTACTGCAAAACAGAGAAAATCCAGATTTTAGTGAGCATGCACATGTATGATTGGCATGTTTTTGTTTCCTTGTGCATGCCGGTGTGCGGGTATATTTAATGCGTGTGTGCGTGTGTGTGAGAGAGAGAGGTTTTGTGGTTACCAGGTGTGGATCCTGGAGAGACACAACAAATGCACAGATGGTCAGAGTCTCCAGAGTCTTTCATATGCACATGTGTAAACAGCATCATGCAGCAGGCATGCATACTGTCTGTCATAGTTTTATTATTTTTCATACTTTTCACTTTTTTTTTTCATGTTGGTTGAAAGAGTTTTAGATGGCAAAACAAGTTTGTCTAAAAACAATAATCATGTCCACACAGATGGTTTTCAAAACCTCTTTTGTTTTTTATTTTTTATGTGAATGAATTTCTGAAACCTCCCATTGAATCTGAATCCTTTCAGACCTTTTTTGTTTGACAGATCTGACAGTTTTGACTTCATCGTTTCTCATTTTTCTGCAGCTGCCAGCCGCATGCAGACAGATTCTTACAGTAAGGAAAAATGCTGTTTTCTCCTCACTGGCTGGCTCTGCTGTAGCAACAGAAACCTTAAAAGATAAAGTAAGAGCAACACAGTTAAGATAATATAACTACTTTGCCATTCAGTGAATATCAATACAATATATTTCCATGAGGCCGGTGTTTTTCACAGATACTTCTACAATACGCCGAACCTGACAGGACACAGAATAAACCAGATTTAGACCGAGCACACATGATTATCAAGGTATTAAAAATGCTTTATTTTAACATGCAGTTAAATATTTAAAGAAATGCATTCTCACTCATGCCAAATTTCGGGTCACATTGGTTATTGCTTGCACAAACTCATGTCATCACAATGCCATAACCATTTATACTCACACCTGGGCTCTGGCTCTCTGCTGTCTTCTAACCAAAGCTGTTGCTGCCCAGAAAAAAAAAAGGAAGGAAAAAACTTCACAGGTGGAATAGAAGAAGTTAAGACTGGAAACAAAGCGATCACAGAGGTTTTTCAAAGTTTTCTGCGGAACATCTTTCCCTCTTGCAGCAGTCTCCCTCTGCGCCGTCTGGGAATCTCTGTCCTCCTGTGCTGATTGATCTTGGATGCCTGTAGAGACCCTAACCCCAGGTTATAAAAATCAGGAAGCGCACAACCAGCCAAAACAACACCAAAGCGCACCATGCACCCAAAGATGTAAGGTCATTTTTGGCACGACACCGAGCACAAGGATAACAATATTGCCTGTTAATGAGTACCTATACGTTCCTGACAACCCCGCTTTACTACAGCACTGCAAGACTTTATACATGTATTCCTTTTTCTTCACTTCCTTATCTGCAGCGTCAGACAAAGAGACCAAACACACTAAATGAAAAGATTTGAAAAGGGATGCACTGACAGTGGCACTTAATAAATCCAGTCCAGATCCAAAATGGCGTTTTCAGAGCTGTATCAGTGCATAAATGCAGGTTGTATACCCACCTATGCGCAGGATGATTCGCTGTATACCTGTCCTAAAATAGCTATATACGCATCAGTGCATGTGTTGCACTGAGGGGCTGCAGTTAATCATGTTCTAGTATTTCTTGTCATCTGTAGTGTTTGCTGCACACAATAATATTTCTCCATACAGAGAGGATACAGAGAACCTTTTCCTTGCCATTCCAAATAATCCACAAGCTTCATTGCCATGAACATATCCACGTGTAAACATCAAGAAAAAAAATCTGCAAAATCTGGCACAGATAATTGCTGCTAACTATGGAGACACACATGACATTCAAAGCAGCAGCTGTGACACAGTGAAGGTAGAAAAGTGATACAGAAAGTGTGGAGATTTGGGTTCGAATGAAGCCTCTGTATACCACCTTACAAGTAACCGCTGTTACAGCAGGAACCTGAGCAATGTTTTTTTGAAAATGGAGGAATCGGTTTGCTGTGAAAGTCAAGTCACACCTGACTTCATCAGACTCGACTTCATCATATACAACTCTAGTTTTTTCCAGTTCGTCATACAGCAGACGTGTTACTCTGGACTATGAGAAATGATTCGCTCTCATTGCTGTGGTCTAAAGTCTGTAATTAACATGTCTGTGTGACAGTGTGTGTGTGTGTGTGTGTGTGTGTGTGTGTGTGTGTGTGTGTGTGT
>JAVDPK010002729.1:201284-217824 GCA_034780415.1 Cichlasoma orientale | reverse complement strand
GTGTGTGTGTGTGTGTGTGTGTGTGTGTGTGTGTGTGTGTGTGTGTGTGTGTGTGTGTGTGTGTGTGTTTGTTTCCAGCCGGTCCTGTTGGACAGCAGCAGCATCCTGGCCGACCGAATCCTGCTGATGGACACGTTCTTCCAGATCCTCATCTACCATGGAGAGGTACATCTGACACCACCAATCACAGTCCAGCACCTCATGACATCACAGCTTTCTGAGCCAGTCGGGGTCCAGTAGTTTAAACGTGTTAAAAATTCTGAGTCGTGTCCAGAAGATCGTTAACCCGAGGCCCGATTATAATTCAGACTGTTTCTTTAAAGGTGATCCAGCTGTTTCCTGCAGCTGTTTCCATCACAGGTGTGATGCTGAGTTCAGGTTCCTACCTGATTTCAGTCCAGCACTCACAACTGAAAACACTTTAATCAGTTTGCAGATCAGCAATTAAGTTTGACCTGCTGAGCTCATTTATAGCCGCTCATTAATTCATAAAAGATCAATGATTGACTTTTATGTCTTCATATGAATAAAAACACCCAGAATACAATATGATAACACGATGATGACGGTGATCTTTGGTCAGCGAGCTGCTTTTACATCAGCTGAGCTGTGCAGGTGTGTCTCACAGCGTCTCTCTCTGTCAGACCGTGGCTCAGTGGAGGAAGGCCGGCTATCAGGACATGCCTGAGTACGAGAACTTCAAACACCTCCTTCAGGCTCCAGTGGATGACGCCCAGGAGCTGCTGCACACTCGCTTCCCCATGCCGCGATACATCGACACGGAGCACGGCGGCAGCCAGGTGAGGGTGTCACCTGAGAAATACATCAGCTTTTTTTATGGCCCCTGTCAGTATAGCACTCATTCAGTCTGACATCATCAACCATTTCCAGGTCCAAACTGTCCTTTACACACCTGTACACACCTGTACACACACCTGCTCAGATCAGAAACAGGGTCAGCCTGTAACATGAGGTTTTTTTCTTCTGCTATTTTCAGGCTCGCTTCCTTCTCTCCAAAGTGAACCCCTCCCAGACCCACAACAACATGTATGCCTGGGGGCAGGTAAGACTTTCACCTGTCACCTTTAAACGGGGACCAATCAGCTGCTGTATTTACACGAGTCCCCCCCCCCCCCCCCTTAGGAGTCCGGCGCTCCGATCCTGACAGACGACGTCAGCCTGCAGGTGTTCATGGACCACCTGAAGAAGCTCGCTGTCTCCAGCGCTGCCTGAGCCCGCCTCAGCTCACCTGTCCTCACCTGTTTGTTTTTTATTTGTTTGCTTCTCTCTGCATTTGCTGCCTTTGGCAACAGTTAACAAACACCATCAGCCAATCATCACCAGGTTGGAGTTTTAGTTTTTACCTCACAACGTTGCAATCTTATTGTCAGTTGGCCATTTCTAAATAAAGTCAAACTTGATTGGTTGATCCTCTCAGACAACAGCACTGGCAGCTTTCACAATAAAAGACTCATTGTTGTTTTTGTCTGTAAAACATTTATTGTGAAACAGTAGCAGGAAGTGGTGGCTGTCAGGAGAGTTTCTGATTGTCTAAAAAGATTTAAATTGATTTTAGATCTTAGAGTGAAAACAGCAAAAACTTTACCAAAATGTAACCAGAACAAAAAAGATTTCTCATTAGAAACAGGAAACAGGAAGTGAGGTATTAGAAAGTGTGTGATGTCTGAATGTTTGAGTGTGAGACGCCTGTTTAAACACTAAGAACAACCCACAGAGGTTCACTTCGTTCTTTGTTCTCGTCTTTCTAATAAAATCTGGAGAACTTCACAGAGTTTGTCTTTTTCTGAAACATGGTGCTATGACATCAGCAGATGCTTGCGGCGCCGTACTTCCTGTGGAGTCACCATCACAGCATCTTCATTAAAAAAGCAGTGAGCTATGAGACGCCCTCAGAAACTTCTGGTCAGTTCAACAGCAGCTCAGTCAGACCTCAGGAACATCGTGGATCCGTCTCACTTGCACAGGTGGACATCAGAGTGATGACAGGTGACCTGGCGAGGCAACAAGAAGACAGCCCCCAGAAAGGGAATGCTGTAGCAGGTGGAGCTCTCTTCTCTAGTTTGCTTTTTGTTAGCGTCCTCGTCTGCTGGTAGTGTGAGACCTGGACAGGAACCCAGTAGCAGGACCAGTATCTGTTCCGAAGTGTGTGAAGGAACAGGACTGAGCCCTGCAAAATTCAATTCAATCTTATCTATATAGTGCCAAATCACAACAAACAGTCGCCTCAAGGCTCTTTATATTGTTGGTAAAGACCCTACAATAATACAGAGAAAACCCAAAACAAGCCCCTATGAGCAAGCACTTGATGACAGTGGGAAGGAAAAACTCCCTTTTAACAGGAAGAAACCTCCAGCAGAACCAGGCTCAGGGAGGGTCAGTCATCTGCAGCGACCAGTTGGGGCTGAGGGGAGAGAGAGAGGACAAAAGACATGGTGTGGAAGAGAAACAGAGATTAATGATAACTAATGATTAATACAGAGAAGTATAAACAGAGTAAAAAGAGCGACCATCTGCGGCACCCTCCGGGACCTCAAAAGGACAAAACCCGTAACCCGAAGTCGGCGCAAATGATTGTGAAATATCTTGAGCTGCATCGAGGTTGGAACTAGTGGTGGACATCCAGCACTGATCAATCTGGTTCGACCTGGACTATTGCTTTTTTTTTTCTTTTTCATTAGGTACTCGTTGTGTACAAGAAGTCAAGGGATTTTGATATGTGGCGGAGACTTCAATATCCGATTAAACCCTAAAATCGACTCATCAAACGGGAAGTCTGACGCAAAACATATTGGCAGAAAATTTAATACTTGGATGAATGAGGTGGGGATAGTAGATGTATGGAGAGAGAGGAACCCGAAGAGTCAAGACTCGCATTATTCGCATGCACACAATGTCTACTCACGCATAGATTATTTTTTTATGTTTAAGAGAGATCTTTTTAAAGTAGACAGCTGTGAAATGGGACCCAGTACTATTTCAGATCATGGTCCCATTTACATTTCAATCCATCTGAACGATAAGAAGATATCTACTTTATGGAGACTGAACTCGAACATCCTAAATAACTTAGCTATTAGAGATAAATTGAAAAGTGAAATTAAATGGTTTCTGGAAGATAATGATAACGAAGAAGTAACTCCACCTATACTCTGGGATGCGCTAAAAGCAGTAATCAGGGGCAAAATTATTGCTATATCCTCATACGAGAAGAAAATTAGACAACAAAAACTTAAAAAATTAGAAGAGGATTTAAAGAGATTACAGAAAGAACATGCAAAATTTCCCAAAGATATTAACATTAAACAAAGGATAATAAAATTGAAAAGAGAAATAGATGAAATAAATACTCAGGAAATCCAAAAAAAGCTCCTTTTTACAAAACAACAGTATTATGAGGTAGGTGGAAAATCCCTGAAACTTCTATCATATAGGTTAAGAAAACAACAAGCAGAGAGAACTATACATAATATAAGAAATTATACAACAAACGAAATAGAAACAAACCCGGAGAAAATCAAGGAGTGTTTCCAAAAATACTATAAAACATTATACTCCCAACCGCCAACAAGCAGTGACAAACAGATCGATGACTTTCTGGATCAGATTGATCTTCCAACAATCTCTGATGAGCAAAATGAGAAATTAGTATCTAAAATAACAGAAGAAGAAATTCAATCGGCAATCAGGAGGACAAAAGGGGGAAAATCCCCAGGGACAGATGGATTTTCTACAGAATGGTACAAAACTATGCAAGATCAATTAATTCCGACGTTAATGAAAACATTCAACTGGGTTCTGGAAAACAAAACTATCCCCCCCTCATGGAGAGAGGCAACAATTTCAATCATACCAAAGGAAGGGAAAGACAAATTAGAATGCGGAAGTTACCGTCCAGTAAGTCTTCTAAACAATGACTACAAACTTTTTACCTCCATATTGTCTAAAAGAATAGAAGTGATATTACCAATTTTAATACATAAAGACCAAACTGGCTTTGTCAGACAAAGACAGACCCATGATAACATTAGGAAAACCCTGCATATTATGAGACATGCCGCACATCAGAAATTAGAGTCATTAATATTGAGCTTAGATGCGGAAAAAGCATTTGACTCGGTGAGGTGGTCTTTTTTATATAAAGTACTTTCAAAATTTGGCTTTCATACAACTATAATTGACACATTTGCTGCGCTATATAATAAGCCAAAGGCTAGAATTAAAATTAATGGAGACTTGACTAATTCATTCACTTTGGAAAGAGGAACAAGACAGGGATGTTGTGCGTCGCCGCTCCTCTTCGCCCTGTTTATAGAACCCATGAGTCAATTGATTAGGCAGAGGTCAGACATAAAAGGAATCACAATGATACCTGGAGAGCAAAAACTATCTTTGTTTGCTGATGACTTATTGATAAGTATAACACAGCCCACACAAACACTCCCAAAATTGATGAAACTGTTAGAGGAATTTGGTTTAATTTCTGGCTACAAAATTAATGTAAACAAAACTCAAGTATTAACATTTAACTATGACCCTCCAGCTTCAATTAGGAATAGATACAATTGGAATTGGGACGCTGAATTTATCAAATATTTAGGTGTCTCACTACCTAGAGATCTCTCGAGGCTGTTTGATATAAATTATGGCCCACTAAATTCAAAAATAAAATTGGATATACATAGGTGGAATGTCATCCCCTTTTTAAGCTTACAATCCCGGATAGAATCCATTAGAATGAATATATTGCCACGGATGCTGTATTTATTTCAGTGTTTACCAGTTAGAATTCCACCTAAGCAATTCATAGAATGGGACAGACTAATAGCAAGATATTTGTGGCAAGGGAAAAAGGCCAGAATTAAATTTAAAACACTGCAATTAAGAAAAGAAAAGGGTGGAATGGGCCTTCCCTGTTTACAGGAATATTATCATGCAGCCCAACTGAGACCTTTAATTTGCCTATGTTCACCAACCTATACTGCAGCATGGAAGGAAATAGAAGGCACGACGATAAAAGGATTCCCATTAACGGCTTTGCTTAATGATCAGAAACTACAAGAAGAACAGCAGATCCCAGAAGATTTTATAACAGGTAGTTTCCTGAAATCCTGGCAGGAATTAATTAAAAGGTGCAGATTGGGGGACTCATCTAAAATTATGAGGTGGTGTGCCTATGATTCAGATTTCGCACCAAATAGAAATGATAGCAGATTTAAGATATGGATTTCAAAGGGACTAACCACCTATTACTCATTCACCCACAAAGGGACATTTCAGAGTTTTGAAACCATACAGAAAGCCCATGGACTGGAAAAAGATGATTTTTTTAGGTATCTGCAGGTGAGACATTATTTTAATAGAAATCTCAAGGGGGTACTGGATAAAGATGATCTAAGGTTCATGGAGGTATTCCTATCATTAATTAAATCCGGAACAAACAGTAAAATTATCTCCAAGCTATACAATGCTATACAGTTATCTAAACAAGAGAATACAGAATACATAAAGAAGAAATGGGAAAAGGAAATGAAGGTTACGATTACACAAGAAAGTTGGGAGGGAATCTGTCAACTGCAGTGGATCACGACCAGATCCAACACATGGCGGGAATTCTGCTGGAAAAATATTGCAAGATTTTTTATTACACCCGTCCAGAAACGTCACCAAGGCAACGGGGATGCTTGTTGGAGGCTCTGTGGGTTTAAAGGAGCCGACCATTTCCACATTTTCTGGGACTGCCAAGTAATAAGACCCTACTGGGAGGAAATCCACAGACATATTGAAAACGTATTTAATGTAAACATTCCATTCAAATGTGAAACTTTGTACTTGGGCAATTTATTGCTTGAAACATGGACTAGCAAAGATAAAAAACTACTGGCTATGTTATTGGCAGCTAGTAAGAAATCAGTCACGAGGAAATGGTTAAGGGCGGAACCACCCACTGTTGAGGATTGGATTGAAATTGTCTATCAGATTTATGTAATGGAGAAGATCTCTTTCTCCCTCCAAATTGAAAAAGCTAAATTTTATAGCATCTGGTCCAAGTGGACTGAGTATGTAAAACCTATTAGATCGGATTTCATTTGACTGTATTTGTGAATAAGGCGATTCTGCCCCCCTCCTTTTGCTTTTTGTTTTCTTTATTGCTCTTATTGTTTGTGATGGTGCTCTCCCTAGTTCTGTTTAGTTTTGACTATCTCTGTTATCGTTCACAACTGGAATAGACAATAGTCTGTAAAAGGAAATACCAGAAAGGCATTATGGACAAGATCAGTTGAACTTACTGCATCCATCTTTATTGGTGATCTGGAATGTCTAAAACTGTAATTAACGGATGTGATGGAAATTTGTCTTTCTAAATAAAAAAATAATAACAAAAAAAAAAACTCTGTGGTTTGGTCAACCTGTGTCATATGCTCACTGATGCTTCCTTTAAGCAGGAAGTGATAACCTTACTGGTTTTATTACTTCATGTGATGCGTTATAATGTCTATCCAAAAACTTGGTACCACTGCACAGATTAGTTAAAATAAAGATAAACATATTGAGGGAGATCACACTAACACTACAATATATTGTTGTTTTCAATACAGTTCAAAGCATTTTTATGCCCGTATGTGCTTGAATGCATGCCTGACTGTTATTTCATTAACACCAAAGCAGCGGAAGCTAATTAACAACCCCCTCTGCTACTTAACTGGCCAGATCAATATCCCAGAGGTTTAACTGACTTGATGCTAAACTCTGATTTAAAAAGTGTTCCTTTCATTTTTTTTTTTGAGCACTGTATGTTCGTCACACAGAGAATGAGAAGAGATCTGAGCTATTTTGCTTAATTTTTATTTTTTGTGCAGTTCACGAGATGTGTAACAGTTTGAGCAGGTTCATCACTGAAATACAGTTCGAAGCTTCATGTCTGAATAAGCACAAGGCACTAAAAGAAACAAACACAACTTGACAACATGTTCATCAGAATGTTTCTTTATGGGAAGACTGGGGAGCTACCTTTGGCTCCCATGGCTACCCTTTCTTGTTATGGCTTCCTAACCCAAAACCAAATTTTAAAATGGCAGTACCGTAATAAAAATGAAACAAATTTCTAATGTTTTTTTTTCTTTTGTTTTCCCCTGTTGTCTGTCCCCCTCTCTGAACACATAGTTGCAATCACACAGGGTGGAGCCATTCAGCTGGCCAATAATGGTACAGATGGAGTCCAGGGCCTTCAGACTCTGACAATGACCAATGCTGCAGCAGCAGCCCAGCCTGGTGCCACCATACTGCAGTATGCACAGACCAGCGACGGCCAGCAGATACTGGTTCCCAGTAACCAGGTGGTGGTCCAAGGTAAGAGTGGCAGTCTGTTATCTATGAATGCAGCCATTCTTGGAGAAAATATTTCTTCCTAATCAGTAATTATTTCAGCTGTTGGCAGCAAAGACAAAAACATCTAACATTAAACATCTGTTTTCTGCCAAATTGGCCTTTTAGCTGCCTCAGGTGATGTCCAGGCCTATCAGATCCGAGCAGCTCCTGCCAGCACCATTGCCCCCGGGGTGGTCATGGCTTCATCCCCTGCTCTCCCTACCCAGGGTGCCACTGAGGAGGTCACCAGAAAACGAGAGGTTCGCCTCATGAAGAACAGGTATAAACAGAGGAGGAATGCATGTTTTTGTTTGCTTGTTTTCTGTCAGTAATGTCAGTTGCATAAAATATATTTCCCCCACTGCCGCAATTAGGCCTCACAGTGTACTTCATAATAAACTAATGGTGCTTTACATATACAGTGGGGGGAATCATTTATTGAAGTTTGCTCACTTAAAAAGAAAGAACTGTCTCTGATTTTTATGGTAGTTTCATTTTAATGGAAAGATGCAGAATATCAACCAAAAATCCTGAAAATTATGTAAAAGTTCTAAATTGATTTGCATGTCATTGAGTAAAGAAAGTATTTGATCCCCAAGCAAAACATGACTGAGTACTTGGTGGAGAAACCTTGATGTGCTTACTCTTTAGCTACTCCTTTGTTGCCTTGACGGTGTGTTTTGGGTCAATGTCATGGTGGAAGATCCATCCATGACCCATCTTTAGTGTTCTGGCTGAGGGAAGGAGGCTCTCGCCCAAGATTTTACATGGCCATTGCCCCAAAGCATGATGTTTACACCTCTGTGCTTGACTGTGGGGATGGTGTTCTTTGGGTTATACTCTTGTTTTAATATTCTGTCTCTCCAATAAAATGAAACTAAAAATTAGAGACTGTTCATTTCTTTGTAGGTGAGCAAACTTACAAATTCAGCAGGAGATCTAATATTTATTCCCCCCCACTATAATCCCTGTCCTGAGTACGTTTTAGCCCAGAGTAGGGTACATTCGAGAAGTGTGCACGTTGCAGTTGTTCTCAGGCACACTACAGATTTGTCATACCTAATGTGGAAGAACCCTTCAACATTAGCGATCAATTAAAAACTGTAACGTTAGAAAGGAATTCAGTGCGTTTTGCTGCTTAAGTAAATTGATTACAACCCCCAGTAGCAGAAATAACAGCACCAACTCATTCCCACCAAAACCAACATTAAGACCAAAAACCCAAATTGTGTCTCATCCTTCTACAGAGAGGCGGCCCGTGAATGTCGCAGGAAGAAGAAGGAGTATGTTAAATGTTTGGAGAACCGAGTGGCCGTCCTGGAGAATCAAAACAAGACACTAATTGAAGAACTTAAAGCCCTTAAAGACCTTTACTGCCATAAATCAGAGTAGTTCCTCTCCTGAACGCCATACTGGGCCAAGTAGCATTTCAGTACCTTTCAAATGCTTTGACTGTTTCTGCCTAACTGGCCTTCCAGTTTGCCCTTGGCTGGCCTTCCCCCCACCCCCCCCCCCCCCCACCCCACAAAGTCACCCAATCCAGAAGACTGTTAGTATAATAAATTTAAAATAAAAAAGTTGTGTACTGTTCTCCAGGTCTAATGAGGAACATTGTAAAAGTGCTAACTGAAACTTCATAGGCTATTACAGCACAGTCGCTGCTTAAAAGGTTACAATGAATAGTGTATGACAGTGGTCAACATGTTGCTTTGTGTACGAGCCTGCGTTTTATTGTCATAGTTTTGGCTAATGCCCATGTCACGTACTCTAATGTTGCTTCACAGGAAATAGACGCTAAGGAGAAATCCTTACATCTGCCTGTTTGGTTTGTTTTATTTGAAGCAAAACAAATGGTTAAACTTCCAGGCCAACTCGGAGATGCAAATGATTCGTAACGGTTTACTGAGGTATTAACTTCATCATCAGTCATCTCTCTTCACATCTCAAGTATTTATTTTTTTTACTTGAATTGTGGTTCAGTTGTTGAAAATCACTTTATTTTTTCTGCCTCACTGGACTCCTGTAGAGTCCAGTATTTACTATGTAAGCAATAATGCCACCTCAGGTTGGCCTGGGAGCATCACTGTTGTTGCTGCTTTGGTTTAGTATAGTAGTCAAACTGTACGCCAAGAAGTGTCCTAATATGTGACATTTCAAGGACACTTACCAAATATGTTGCAATGATGCAACTTCACATTGAAGGTAGTAAATCAGTTTTTAAAACATTTACTGGCCAAAACTTTGACAAGAAGACCGAGCTTGTTTTAAAAAAGGTGGGGGGGAGAAGCATCGGTTGCTTTTGTTATGGATACAATTTAATATATATTCAAATTGTAAAGTTATTTGATATTTTTCCTGCTGTACGTTTTATAAACTTTCTGGAAAATATACAACAGCCAAGACATTACTGTATCAGGCAGACCCAGTCAGCGGCAGTTAAAGATTTTGAATTCATTATGAATTTCTACTTGATCCACACCGTTATGTCAACCACCTCGTAAAGGGGACTCTACAGCTAATTGGGCACAAACGATTCATGTTTTTCTAAGTATTTTTAACGATGCTACCAACTGCCGAACATGAAGGAAGTGGAGCTGTGTATGTGCCAGCAGAAAGTTGATTGCCACAGTCATATCGGTTATATAATGAAATCTAATGTCACACTTTACCGTTCACTCTTTTTTTCCTGTTTCCCAACAACTGACGGTTGCCAAACCTGTTATTAAAATAGGCTCATTAGCAGTCTGAGGTACAATTTTAAAGGAAGATTTATTACAATCTAGAGTGTCATTTTTATAGATTCCTAATAGTTATGGGAACATTTTACTCACTAGCTTAAGAATAAATGTTAAATGTTTAGACATTAGGCGTGTTCATGGTTAGGATAATCGCAGTGTTGTTGCACTTGCCGATGTACGCTCTTAATTTGGTGAGTAAAATGCTGTCATAACATAATACAATCTTAGAGGTTAAAAGGAAGAAGGAAACTGAGATGTTTTCCAAAGTCAACTGAAACAACCGCCACTCTCAAAGTAATAATTTAAAGTAAGTGATTTTTCAGTGTTTTACTCGCTTATTTCTATTTTGCAACGTCTATTAACTGGTGGTAAAATATGAATTGCGACACGGTGAGATTGCAGGGCCATTTCTGGATATGTAGCAGATTGGATCCTCGATGAAATCTACGGAAGCTAGACGCTAAAGTAACGTGAGTTTAACTCTAATAACCCGTGAAGATGTACACTCTGTTGAAAGGAGATCACTTTGTGGGACTTTGTGTGGTTTTTTGAGAAGATATGTGTATGTATTTGTGTGTTTATTTTTTTATATTACTGTACATAGACTCTACAGCATGTGTAGACCTCATGTATTTCTGTTTATTTGATATGGAAAAAAATGTTCTTATGGCTTGTATGAAAATCAACTTTGCATATTTGTAACATATATCAGTGTATAATTGAAAGCAATGTATGTGTGTATTCATGTAATCCACCGGGCCTACCACCGCCATGGCAGCTAGTGTATGAGAAAAGGCCTTTAATGGAGATGTTATATTTTGGAGTGCTGTTTAGGCTCAATGGAGTTTGTAGACAAAAGCAAGTCTGTTTGAGAGCATTTGGGGTCCACAGGATATATCAGTGTCATCATTTTTGTTCAGTTTCAAAAATTTTGTTATGGTTCTTAAATGTATCTTTTGCCTATACTCATGGAATTTAAAAACACCATTCCCGTTATTTAGGATGATTTTCAAAATAAAATGTTTCATAAGAAAGCAATATTCGTTTTAACAGGACATTGTGAGTTTGTTTGTTTTTTTTAGCAGTAGTACAATATTTAAATTCACTGTTTTGTTGTGAAATAAATTTATTGGGAAAATCATCCTGAATAAACAGAAATTACTCCAGCAGTAACGGTTTGCTGTCTTTTAAGTCGACAAATGAAAGCACAGTTTTTCTTTACTTCTTTGTGTCTCCGTTACTGTACCTGGACTACATTTATTTTATTACAAAGCTAAGCTTTTTTTTCCTTCTTCTTCTATCTCTTACTGACATTGGTTTCAATGTCAATAAAATTGTGTCTATTGTTACCTTCTTTGGTACATGTCAGTAAATCAGTCAACTCAATAGTTCATTCATTTCAACTAGAACCTAACCGGAGTCCTCTGTAACCAAACGTATGATTTTAGTGTAAAACACCAATTCATCAAAGCTTAAAAAAACCAAAAGCAGAAAGGGAAACTTAAAAATGTCAGATTCGTCCTCCAGCTCACTGTTGTAATCATTCTGCTCAAGTTCTAAACACACGTTCTGCCTTCTTTCTATTGTTGTATTTTGAATTGAAAGAAGTAGTTTGGTCCACTTATTATCTTTTTGTCAGCGCTTTCAAATGCACCTCAGTCTTAATCTACACGTGGAATTAGCTCACTTGCCGTTACACGACAGTGAGGACCTTCAGCCACGATCTCTGGTTTGTCTGAAATATTGTGAAGTGTAAATCATTACTGTGTTTTCACAAATATGTTTTGAAACCTCACTCACGAGCTGAGAAGAAAGGTGTGAGCTGTCCGGGCACTGAAGGTCACATTGACCCAGTTTTGCTGCCCGCGGTGTGGTTCAAATCTCTGGAAGACATAATAAAGTCATAAAATCTTTTCTTGCACTCCAGGGGGATGAAATGAGGTCGGACAAACGAGCAAACCTTAAATGGGCTTAAATTTGGTATTCGGTAATAAGTGCGTGATCGGTGCCAGGGCTTGAACAGCGTGTGTAGGTATTGGTAGCAGTGAGAAGTCGTAGGTACCAGTGCCATTATGATGTGACTGTGAGGAAATGCATTCTGGGGAGAGAATAAAAGTCTCGAGTAATTCACACATCCAGTGGTGCTTATAAAAACAAATCTAGTAATAACCTTTTCTGTTCATTTGATATAGTGAGCTCAACTTTGTGATGTGATTACACGATATCGTTTAAACAGTGTTTTGATTTTTTTGTGCCAGTATGTAACCACGGGCCTCATTTGTGCATGTAACAGAATGATGTTCATGTGTGTAAAAGTGTGTATATATAAATAGGATTTCTAGAACAGTGATGACATTTTTTCTAACTTTTAATGTGATGAGTTTATATATTGCCACTTTTGCAAGTTATCAAATTTAAAATGTATTATACAGTATCTTGTAGAGACAAGGTGGCCAAATGAAGCGTCAAACACTGTTTGTTTAAACATGGTCGCATTATAAAACTATACCAGCCCATTATTTTAAAGTGCTGTTACTCTGGCATTATGTCACTCTTTTGTAAACACTTGCTATGTCACAATAAACTGATACTGAAGATTATATATCCTATTGTTAATTGTATGTGAAGTGTCTCTTCACAAAACGTGCTGGTTAACTACAAAGGAGTCGTTTTTAAACTTTTTTTTTCTCATTTTGGTTGATTGCATTGTATTTAGTGTTATATTTCTAATAAAATGTTAGCATCTCATTTTAATAATCATGATTACTTTATTAGAGTTTAAACATGTACGAGGACATCGCTGTTTCGTCTAAGCCAGAGGTCTCCGTAGACCGTGATGCTTGCAGATGTAATTGTGATCTGTACTGAGAGTAGGGAGCAGGTGAAAGAAAGCCTGGAGAGACGAGGAATGAAAGTCAGTAGAAGCGAGACAGAATGTGTGTGTGTGTGATTGAGAAGGAGACAGCTAACAGTGAAGCTGCAAGGAGCAGAGGCAGTGAAGGTGGATGAGTTTAAATGCCTGGGATCGAGCATCCAATGCAACAGAAAACGTAGAAGAGAGTGCAGGCAGGGTGGAGCGGGTGGAGATGAGTGGCAGGGGTGATTTGTGACAGAAGGATAGCAGCAAGAGTGAAAGGGAAGCTTTACAAGATGGTAGTGAGGCCTGCTATGATTGGTTTGGAGACAGTGACAGGCGGCAGAGCTAGAGGTGGCAGAATTGGATATGCTCAGATTTTCATTGGGAGTGACCAGGATGGACAAGATTAGAAATGAGTACTCATCAGAGGGACAGCTCAGGTTGATGGTTTGGAGACAAAGTTAGAGAGGCAAGGCTGAGATGGTTTGAACATGTGCAGAGGAGGGTTAGTGGATATACTGAACAAAGGAGGTTGAATATGGAGCTGCCAGGCAGCAGAAAAGAGGAAGAGCACAGAGAAGATTCATGGATGCAGTGAAGAAGGTTGGTGTGACCAGGATGCCAGGGATAGGGTGAGATGGAGGCAGATGATCCACTGTGGTGACACCTAAAGGTAAGAAGATTTTTGTTAGTTTATACAGCTATGGGTCAGGGGAAATGTGGCAGTTTTTCTCCTAAAATAGATGAAATTTCATTTTAAGCTCAGAGCATCTTTTTTATAAAAGCATTAAATCTGGTGTGGAGTGATGAATAGGATGTAGCAGTTATATAATAACAGATGAGAGACAGCATGGATGGATGCGACCAACACCTTTAAGGTCTCTCCTTCTGAATATTTAGAAATGTAATCTCAAATCTCTTCTAACATGCCTTTAAAGCCGTATCACATGACCACAAACACTGGGTATGTGTATGCCGGTGTAAACATGAAGCAGTTGGAATGTCAGTGGATCGATCCCCGGCTCCTCCTGTCCACGTGTCCGCCCTGAGTTGCCTGTGATGCATCCATTGGAGTGTGAGTATGTGTGTGGATGTTCGATAAAAGTGCTTAGGTATAGATTAATACTGCATTTTTTGAATGTGTGTGTGTTTGGGTGAATGAGACTTGTAGTAGAAAGTGCATTGAGTGCTCAGAATTGAGCATAAACATAGAATATAAGTACCAGTCCATTTACCATTCATAAATAAAGGATATTGGGCATTTACTTAAAAAGTAGTTTTCTGAAATATGTTTTCAATCTCCAGCTTTGGATGCATTCAAACATTCAACAGACACACACTGCTGACAGATTCACACATATGTCTGATTTATCTAAATTGCTTAATTAAACATCCGGCAACATTTAGTTAAAATCTGTGGTTTCCTTGTTTGGTCACATACAGCCAGAATCAGAAGACAGGAGGCGGGAATACTGTTTCCTAATCCAGAAATTTTGAAAATGTGGTCACATTTTAATACAAACTTTCTGACACTGGTTCCAGTGGCAGGTCAGCAAATCATCAGCTCAAGAATTCATTTTCAAATCAAAGTGGTTTGCAGTAGAGTGAACATTTTTGTCTTTTTTTTTTTTTTTTAACTCTCTAAATTTTCCTCTTGCTCTTCTGTCCATGTTTTCCAGAGCTTTCAAAAGCACATTATATGTTTTATCATTTGTCACTGCAACAAATTTTGGAGCTTTGCATGATTTCATGGTAAAAAAAGAAAAAAAGAGGGTAGATTCTGACCCTGTCTCCATTTAGAAAAAAGAAATCCTTAATTCCAAAGGGTCTCCAAACCTTTTTCTTGCAACTCTACATTAAATGTTAACATTCTGATGAATATTTAATTAAACTGCTATTCTTATTACTTTAATAAATTAAGATTTTACAAATTTAAATTATAAAAAATATACCACCTCACTTGGTGTAGGCTCTGCTTGCTTGTTTGGTGTAATTTATCCTGATTTATTGCCTTGTTTGATTTAGAAATGATGCACAAACTGACAGGTGCAATAGAGGATAAACTTCAGTTTTCATTGTCAAAATAGGGTGTGGATCGGTGACGATACAAAAATAGTACCGTTGTAAATACATTTCATGAGTTTAAATCTTCTTTAATAGACAGCATCCGCAGCTAATCAACGGCTTTTAAACGCTTGCGTATTGATTTATTAGCCAATGGTAGTGAATGGAATTCCGAGATGGGCGGACTTAGAACACTGTGCCAAGTCGTTCCAGTTTGGAAGCTCCGGCAACAGATGGTGGTAGCGGCAGCGGCTACCTAGAGCACTAGTCTAACAGGGTGGAGACTCAAATGGGGGTGTCCGGAATAGTTAGTAGAGTTGGTTGTCTAATGAGGGACCGGGAGAAGGCTTTGCCAGTCCAACTACACTGATGGTTTCTCGCCTGCTCTCTTGAATTTTTAAGGGTTTTTTTCTTTGTTTTTCCAGAGAAGGCCGCAAAAGCCTCGACCTGGATTTGCCGACACGCTGAGCTCAGTTGCAAGAGGACATCTCTGGGATTGCTCGGAAAGTCTCATAAAATGTATTTGCCGCAGTTTGACATTTTGAAGTCGTGACGCATTCACTTTCTGGACACAGTTGTTTTTGCATGGTACCAAAAGGTGGAATTGATGAGGAACAGCGAAAAGTTAACGAGACAGGCTAGCTGGTTAGCTAACATGCTATAATGCTAGTTGGCTACTTAGCAGCGAAACTCTGGCATGTTGAATGAATGAATGAATGGACGGACCACCTGTATTAAACTGACAGCGGCTTGTTGTTAGGGCAAAAACACATCGACTGTTAGATACTTCCAGTCTGATTTTCCACAACAAGGTGAGCCCTTTAACTATTTGGTCTTCGGCTGCTGTACTACTTAGCCACAAATGGACAGGAATGCAGTTCCTGGGAGTTGGTGGAGATCGGCGTTTTAGCACGCAAAGATAATGTGCTTGTACTGACTGAAGCCTGGTAATGCTTATGAGGCCGAGGGGCGATAACCTCAGCTAGCTACAGATATTTGCACTACTTGGATTTGGCTGCAATAGTGTGACGCTTCCGCGCAGTTTGGAATGGGGAATACGGTGTCATGCTGTGTGTCTCCCGAGTCGAGCCCCAAACTACCGTCGAGACTGCCGGCAGAGCGGCTGGAGGAGTTCCAGACCAGCACCGAAGTGAGCGACGACAACACTGTGCCCTACCTGCAGCATATAAGCGACAGAGAGGTCCCTGACGGTAGGACTCTGCCTCACATCTAGCACATCACGATTCCTTTATAGTTTTAACTCCATTTTCCTTTTCAGTATGTAGGCCTGTGAAACACTACGCCCGCATTTGTTTGTTTATAGGGAGGCTCATCATAACCCAACCACTGGCATAGTGCAGAATGATGTGACTCCCAAGTACACAAGCAAACTTAAATGACAGAAAGTATACACCCCACATATGTGAACCCGCTTCTGCTAATATTGATACACAGGATAAATCTAAAGGGAAGCAACTTTTAACAATTATATAAG
>JAVDPK010002729.1:181262-197817 GCA_034780415.1 Cichlasoma orientale | reverse complement strand
TCGGAAAAAAATCGAATCGTGACCACAAGAATCGATTCTGAATCGAATCGTGGGATTCCCAAAGATTCACAGCCCTAATAACAGGGCTATAGGCCCTGTTGTTATAGCTCATACACTACAGAGAGATAGTGTTATTAAGAAATTCATCACTTGCTTCACTGTAGAGCTTTCTTAAGCCTGAATCTTTAAAACCAAGCTAGTAATTAATTGAAGACTTTTACTTGTGTTGATGTCTTAAATTAGTAAAGTAATCAATCACCAAAGGATTTGATACTAATGGTAAGTTCAGTGTCAAGATTGCAGGATAGCTGCAAGCCTTTAAAAGTTAATCATTGAATTTATAAATAAAATACAAAATAAACATTTTTTTAATGGTTTGTTAATTTATGCATTATTTCTTGTCAGTGATGTTTTTTTTTTTACATGATTGACTGTGAAAAGGCTGTTAAATGTTATTTTATGTGGCATTACAAGTAGTCTTCCACAGAAACCCTGTGATTAATACTGCATTAGTTTGTCTTTGTTGAACTTTTTTATTCTTTTACAGTACGAGACAAGAGGAAAAGTAACCACATAAACCATGTCAGTCATGTAAGTCTTCAATTGTGTGACTATTATCTCAAATTTGTTTTTGTTTTTTTAAAATAACAAACAAAAAAAATAAAATGAGCTTTTTGTTTGTTTTGTTTTTTAAATCCTCTGATGGTGAATTTATTTCAAATTTAGATAATTATGGGCTCAAGAGGTGATAATAGACATTTCCTATTGTACAGAATTTCATTTGTATTTGTCTTTGCTTTTACCAATTGTTGGTAAATCTAAGAAGTACTCCAGAACTGTATACAAATAAGGAGTTTTTACTCCTGAATTAACTGCATTCAGTGTGGAAAGCCTTGGAAACAATAATGATCATTAAATATTGTTAATAATTGTAACAGAAGAGCTTTTGAAAATTTCCAAATGTAGGAAGCTATGAAGACTCTGATCGCTTGAAGTTGATTGTCATTTTTGTGTCTTAAGGTATCTCCTGGTCCACTGTCAAAGAAATGCAGCTCCTGTTCAACCATCTTCATAGACGACAGCACCGTGAGCCAGCCAAACCTCAAAAGCACAATCAAATGGTGAGAATGTATTTCAGAAACACAAACACGCAGGGCTCAGTTACCAGAGATCCCTCATTTCACATGGAGGAGGGGAATCCTCTTACGTCACAGCATAGTAATCCTGAAGTAATACAAAACAGATGCGTGACTAAAGCTGATGTTGTTACACCTCGTTTAGGACAGTAATCTGCAATGACAGTAGTTTAGTGAATGTGGATAATTATGTCAGGATTATCTCTGTGTGTTTAAATGAAGCCTTCTTGCTGAATGTGTCAAGTATTTTGTCACATCATAAGCTCTGATACGCATGCACACACCATGCTAGTGGCCCATTGAGATTTTAGCTATGAAGCTAATCAATCTTTCTTTCGTTCTTTCAGTGTCACTTTAGCAATATACTACCACATCAAAAACAGGTAGGTCTTGGATTTACTCTATATCGTGTCACTTGTAGCACATTATTTTTATTAAAACTAGTATTCCTGTGAAGTATATTGACTGATGTATTGTTATTGCTGTAGGGACTCAGACAGGTCACTGGACATCTTTGATGAGAAGTTGCACCCCTTGTCGGTGAGTATGTTAATGAAATGTCCTCCAACTCAGTAACGATGAGTCAGTCCCATCACACGGCAGTTTCTGTTCACACTATCACAGTGTTAAAATAAAACATGTTGATGTGGTGTAGACCTTCTGTTTTATTTCGAGGGTTTCAAAAACTATTTTGGGCAAGATAAGCTCATGTCTCCACCAATCACAGTCATGAGTTCACCTGTAATGCAAACTGATGGAAGCAAACCTTCGATTTCCTAATGAATGCTTTTCCCTTGTATTTTCACCCTGTAGCCTAAACGCTGTATGTAAGGATACTTAAAGAGGAGTTCTTAGTGAGTGTTGCACTTGTGAAAAAAAAATAAGAAAATGCATAGATTTCTGTGAAATCATTTTAGACTCACGTCTTTCATGTGGGTGTGAGTCAGTATGTGGACCTATCATGCTTCCATGTGTAGGCACTCTGCCTACTGGTCTGTTCTGAGCCATATTTATCTAGAAACCTGACAAGTTAATAAGAGTGGTCAGTGATGCATCACCAAAATGGATGTGAATCACTTATTTAAAAAAAAAAAAAAACAGTAATGAGGAAAAACATCCTCTGTTATGGTCTGTGTTAATGGTTTCCATTCAGTTGTAGATTTGCGATAAAGATGCAGAAGTGGTTTCTTTTCACTGTCTGATGCTTTTAGCGTAGCTGAAGCTAGAGTGGTGGAAAAGTTAAATGTGTTCCACGGTATCTGCTGCTAATGGATTTCAGCAGTTAAATCGCACAGCTTCTTTATCACCAATCCATCTTCGGTACTTGGCAACATAGTCATTGCATCATCTATGACACATGGAGCTTTTTGTTATGTGTTTTCACACGTTTTGGCTCCAGAGATTTAGATGACTAACTCAGAGCTTTCAGTGGAAACAGTAAAAACACTAAAACTAAAATACAAATATGTCCTGATTGCTCTTAGATTTTTGTTGCTTCTGTCAGACCTGTGTGGATTAATTTTTCTTCCATGCAGAGAGAGCCAGTGCCTGATGACTACGCATATGTAGACCCAGAACACAAACTGATCTACCGCTTCGTCAGAACGCTCTTCAGTGCTGCACAGCTCACTGCAGAATGTGCCATCGTCACACTTGTAAGTGGTGTCTGATTATTATATTCACAACAGTAATCCTGTTGCACACTGTATATATTTTTTTAATCCAGTTTATGTAGTTTATTTTTAAAGATTTTTTTTATTAATCCATCCATTCTCTTCCGCTTTTAATTTCCTTCTATTTTTGATTGATGGAGCTCATGCCATGTCCTACTCCTACAGTATTGGTCAGAATTTAATCAAACACTCAGTGTTCAACTAGTTGGTCTTCACCCAAGTTGTGCTTAGAATCACTTTTGTCACTTTAAGGGTAGTAACCTGTGTCGTGTGAGCCAGATGAGCTGCTTGAGGTTTAGCATTAACAGCTATCCAATTCAAAGTCACGGGGGACTGGTTCATATCCCAGCTGTCATAGGATGAGAGGCAGGCCAGTTAACCGACACTTTAGGCTATGGGAGGAGAAACCATGCAACCCCAATCAGCCGTTGGCTTCAAACCCAGGTCCTTCTTGCAGAGAGTATACTGTGCTAACCATCTACAATGCTGCTATGCCATCTACTTTGAGTATCAAAGTTTCCAATTTTGGGGAAAAAATTCTAAATGCATAATTTCAGTTCTTTGTCAGAATGACTGTTTTGGATGTTAAAGATGGCGTTACTCTAAATCCAATTAGTCTGCACTGAAAATAAACTGAGTGACATTCATATAGCTGTGGAGCTAGTAGGAGTGGTAATAGTATACTGTGATGTTGCATTAACTGGCCACCAGATGGCAGTGAACTCCTGCATTTGTTCTGTTGTCCCAAACGGCACAAATGTCAAGTGACAAAACCGGCTCATTTTTAAGTGTGAATCGTCAGGAAGAGTAGGATTCTTAGATTTTTCAAGCTCAGCCTCTATATTAACTTTCAATTTATAATCATCCTGCAGGCTGGATATTTTTGAGGGGGGGGGGGCACTGAATTTGTCATTTTATTTTTTGAGCGGTTGCAAAAACAGAAACCCAGTTTTCTGTTTTCAAAATGGCAAGCCACATCCAACACAATAAAGTTTTGCTGTTGTCTGTCAGCTCGTGGTTGTCCTGTGTCATAATCACTGTTATGAGACCAGCAGTTCTGTAGCTACAAATATTATAGTCTGATAGATGCATGTAGGCACCTTGCTCTGTACAGGTACACACAGCCAGATTGTTGTTCCTGATCAATTGTAGTGAACTAGAAAAAGAATTACTAACACCTCAGAAGTTTTGATCTTTTAACGTTCTTCTTCCACAAGGTATACTTGGAGCGCTTGCTGACCTACGCTGAGCTGGATATCTGCCCTGCCAACTGGAAGCGCATTGTCCTGGGAGCCATCTTGTTGGCTTCTAAAGTCTGGGATGACCAAGCTGTGTGGAATGTCGACTACTGCCAGATCCTAAAAGACATCACTGTGGAGGACATGTGAGTTTTATACAAATGCTCTGAAAAATGAGAACATGGTGACAGTAAAAGAACCTGGATTCAATAACTCTCTGCCAATTAATTGGAATATAACAGTATTCATTACTATAAATGCCATGCTCAGAAAATACATGTTAGGTTACTGTGTAGTTCTACTGTTTTCATTCACTTTTTTCAGATTTGAGTTTGGATGGGTATTGTGACCTTTTTAGACTTAAGTTAAACTGCTGTATTTTTAATATTGTGGAGTTTTGTCAAATATTACCAAGAATGTAAAGCAGAATGAGTGCTTTAATAGCAGAAAGTGTACACATCAAGGCAAATCTTGCACTAGGGGTTATAATAATAGCAATTCAATGGAAGGAGTGACTTCAGCCTTATCAGGGAAATCCTCCCTTTGCTAGAGGAAAAGTGGTACTGACTAGATAAAACTTGGCATGCTGGCTGTGGAACCAAACTGAGTCTTCTGAGTCTGCAGCACTGGTAGTGTTTTGCAGCCTTGTGTCAGCCAGTTGAAGCAATACGATCAGAGTGCATTCAAACAAAACTAGTTTCTTCATTGTGTTTTTCAAACATGTCAGAAATGTGATGTGCTCATAGCTGTTCCAATCACGTGTTAGTGGGATGAAAAGCCAGAGGGGAAGCAAGAGAAGTTTTAATGATGCACATTTTCACACCATCACTTCTGGAACATAATTGTATAATTTCACTTAAAGTTGAAAGAAAATGTTTGATAAATACACAGTTAGGAACGTACTGTTAGCGGTACGTTAGCGCCTCCTCTAAGACCATGGCACTCAGCCTGTGTACAAACCTGATTTCCCCCTTTGGGTTTGGAAAGGGATGCTGCTCCCACTGATTCAACATTGTTCCAGCTGTCTTGGGGTCTGTTTGAGAGGTTGAACTCATACAAGTACCCTTAATTTTATTTTGGCAGGGTTATCTGGGCTCACTCTTGGTGAACTCTGGGGTGCCAAAACATGGATTTGCTGGCATGTTCAGGTGGGGAAAGCACCAGGGATTCACATGCATGGAAAAATGGAGAAATTAGTTGATTTATGAAATACTGGGATGGAGAGAAGCCAGAGCATCTATGCTGTGTGTAAGAGGCGAGTGGCTGCACCTGGAAGACTCGGGCTTTATTTCCTACAATTGCTTTTTGTGTGCACGCGCATATGTGTGTGTTTGTGAAAGAGGTCGAAAGTGCCTCCTTGTTTTTTCGTGATTTGGAAAGATGCATGCGCTCTCTCTGCGAGCCCCCATCTCTCTTGGACTCCTTCCTCTCATACGTCTGACCTACCGTGTCTGTGCTCTGTTTTCATTGCTTCCACTGAAGTGTCTTTGTGAGCCCGGTCGGGTCTGGATGGAGGGATGGGAAGAAGAGTAGAGAGAGAGAAACAGAGAGAAATGAAGAGGAGGGTCTCAAGTGCTCTCACTGCTTCTACATAATGGTCCTGGCTCTCGCCCGCTCCATTAGTTGCCCTGGGAGACCAGACATCACACACACACTCGCACTCGCTCTCACCACCTTTGCTGACCAACAAAGCATCCTGGATGCTGTCTCCTTGGCGACCACCTCCCTTAGATTTTACTCGTGACTGTGATGATGAGGAAGGATGATGGAGGTTGTAGTCTGGAAAAGGATGAGCTGTGATACTCCAGCTAAGTGCCTGGGTGTCTGATTACCCACGTGTGTGTGTGTGTGTGTGTGTGTTTGAGACCTTTAGAAGGATATTGGATTCCATCTTCAGAGACACAACTTCTAAAGCTTAAAGTGATAAAGAAGTTTTTAAAGATTGTGGTCCCACCTGCCTTCAGATCATTAACAAACTCCTCCCGTGTAGTTTTGGGCTGATCCACCACCTTTCTCATGATCATTCTCACCCTATGAGGCAAGATCTTGCATGAAGCTCCAGACCGATGGCGACTGATGGTCATTATATTTCTTCCATTTTCGAATAGTCGCACCAACAGTTGCCGCCACCTCACCAGGCTTCTTGCTGATTGTCTTGTAGCCCATTCCAGCCTTGTGCAGGTCTACAATCATGTCCCTGACGTCCTGTGACAGCTCTTTGGTCTTGCTCATGGTGGTGGAGAGCTTTGAAGGGAAGAAATTCTGTGGACAGATGTACTTTATACACATTAGGGCTGCAACGATTCATCAAGTAACTTGATTATAAAAAATCCTCTACACAAATTTTTTGCTTTGATGCTTTGTTTAATCCACAACTCCACAGTGCTCAAGTGTCACCATGTAAGCGCGAGCGCTTTACCCACATTAGTGACTAAAAATAGACCTGCAACAGAAACCTATTTAGGAGCATGCATGTGATTAAAAAGCATTACAACATTAAGCCCATGCAGCTCCGTTTTCTCAACAAAAAGACTGATAACACAACGGCAGTGACGGTGATGCTGTCACAGTTTAACATGGAGTCTGCTCAAACACACGGCAAAGTGCAAAGAAGCGGAGCTGTTACTGAGACCGTGAGTTCATGTTGAGTCACAGAATGTAAACAGGGTGTAATATAAACCGGTTTATATTCTGTGGGTGTGAAAGAAAATGTTTTTCTGGTGTTCAAAACAGCAGCACTTGTTCCTGTAATCGCTATAAAAACTTTTACTGGGAAAAAGCTGGAGGGAGTCCTTCATCAAAACAC
The DNA here is from genome assembly GCA_034780415.1 of Cichlasoma orientale. Classification (NCBI taxonomy): domain Eukaryota; kingdom Metazoa; phylum Chordata; class Actinopteri; order Cichliformes; family Cichlidae; genus Cichlasoma; species Cichlasoma orientale. The sequence continues at coordinate 190,964 of JAVDPK010002729.1, read as the reverse complement.
CTGATTAACAAGCTCCAACATGAAGAAAATCAAACTTTGTAGCTGCTTCCATCCACCGCCGTGAAGTTAAAACATGCAGATAAACTGCAAAGTTAGTCTGGCACGATGTTTAAATCAGGCGGCTCGCTGAAGGCTGACAGTAGCTATTCTGATTTATATGGCAGCGATACCTGCAGCAAGCAGGGATAAGTCTAAACGGGGGCACAGGGTGTGCTAGACCATATTTATTACAAGGCATTAAAAACATTGTTTAGCAGATTTAGATTAATATAAACATAAAACTTATTTATTTAATTGTATTAATATTTAAAAATATAAAAATAACAGCTGGTCAGTAAAAAATATACATGGGCGAGTAAAACTCTGAGCCACTGACCGTTCTCCTTTAAACGGTTACAGACACACACACACTCATTCACTAGCACACTTTAACACACACACACACACACACTTCAACACACCCCAAACTGTTGTTTTTCTTCAGTGTTTGTTCAGTCCTCCTCCTCCTTCAGTCCTTGTGCACTGTTACAGTTTACTTGTAACAGTGCACAGAATGCTGTCCACTCAGATCAAGTCCAGATTCAGTTTTTGTCTGTCAGGAGTAACCCTCAGGTATCTTCCCGCCCTCCAGGAATGAGATGGAGCGCCACTTCCTGGAACTTCTGCAGTTTAACATCAACGTGCCAGCCAGTGTCTATGCCAAGTACTATTTTGACCTGCGACAGCTGGCTGACGACAACAACCTCAGCTTCCCTCTGGAGCCCCTCAACAACCAGCGTGCCCAGAAACTAGAGGTGAGCTGCCTTCCAGAGACTACAGAGCCCATCTGTAATATTAATGCTCTACAGCAAGCCTGCTGCTGCTGACCTCAGATCAGAAGCTGCTGGTGGCTACTTCAAATTTCCATCCATCCTCCCTTCCTACATTCCACTTATCCTGTTCAGGGTTGTGGGGGGACTGGAACCTATCCCAGCTATCATGGGGCAAGAGGCAGGGTACATCCCATACAGGTCGCCAGCCTGTCGCTGGAGACAGACGACCATTCACACTCAGTCACACCTATGGGCAATTTAGAATCACCAATTAGCCTAACCCCACTAACTGCATGTCTTTAGACTGTTTGAGGAAGCCGGAGAAAACCCATGCAGACACGGAGAGAGCATGCAAACTCCTCACAGAAAGGCCAAGATGGATTCGAACCCAGACCTTCAAATGTTCAAGTTAAAAAGACAGTTTATTTTGGCAGCTGTTTCCATGCCTGTTTCCATGGCAAGCTTTACAAATAAGGTTTAATTGAACTGATCTAAGCATTAGTGATTAGTATAATAGTAACACAGGGCATTGCTAAACTAACCTGTAGGCTGAAAATGAAACACGTCTGAAAACAGCTTCAGGAATTTTTTGTGTAGCTTTACCTGCTCATGAGCTGAATTTTTAAGTGCAACAAAGACTTTTTCATCATTTATTAACCATTAGATGCCTTTAATTCAGACACCTAAAAACGTAATGATCTACTTAGTTTCTCTGTGGCCTTTCAGTAATTGTGCTTGTATGATGTGTTCTGTGATCTCCAGGCCATTTCCAGACTATGTGAAGACAAGTACAAGGACCTGAGTCGGGCGGCGATGAGGCGATCTCTCAGCGCCGACAACCTCATAGGTATACGACGCTCCAATGCTGTGCTCTCATAGGCCAGACTGCTGCCCTCTGACTTCCAAAGTTCAGCTAACCCACAGCCATCCCCAGGAAACATTACCCACAGAGTCATCACGCAGGAAACGCCACTTTATGATCTGCCCACACGATAATTTGTGTTACAGCTGTAGACGTGCGTGATTGTTAAAGGTGTCGACCTTAACTGAAGCATTATCATTTTATTATTGTTTTTACAAGTCCTTTATTTGTTACATGTCCATCACTTCTGAGAGAACGCAGTCGACAGGAAGGATGGAGTTCATCTGTCTGGGATAGACTTTGGATTGTATCTGTTTTTTCTACAAAAATGTTTGATTTACTCCATGCAGCCTTAAAGGATGATGAGGGTGGTGTATTATATTTGTTGTTACTGTCACCAAATCCCATGAAAAGATGAAGATTTAAACCTTTAAAATGGCACAGTATGCCTGAGTGCTTTAGCATAGAGAAGTTAATGTTGGCTGAACTTTTCCTGGGATTCATTAATAGTATAAAAATATAATATCACCAGATGTATCCTTTTGAATGGGCACTAAAAATGGCAAAATATTCTTTCTTCTAAATTAGGTTCATACCAGAGGTTGCTGTGGAGACTGTAACTCAGACATGTTTATTGTATGTTTTGAGTATATTTTGTGTCCATCTGGACTCAGCATTACACCATGTCTCATATTACAAGGTATGGAGCTGTTATTACTCTGTGGGAGCCGGCTGACGTCCCTTCAGTCAGCTGTTTTGTCTGTTTTGTGTCAGGAAATCAGGAGTGCCATTTGCGATTGGGTGTTAAGTTATGTATACCACAGGCGATCAAACGGGGCTGTTTACTGACTCTGGATCAGTACTGCAAATTAATTGCTCCATATAGCTGTTGGGTTGACATGATGTAGGTGGTGGTCGATACGGTCCAGCCCCAGTATTAAGCTTCTCAGATCCTACCATCCTAACCTTGTCTTTAAGAGCCCCCCCTACCCCACCACACCCCCATCCCCCCACACCAGTGCTGTTCTTGTCCTAGGACCCAGCCGCCCCGAGGTTTTGAACACACTACATAGATACTGAGGGGGAGGAAAAAAAACTGATGGGCGCTCCCCTCCTTTTTTGCTTACTATGTAGGCTTCTAGCTGTGAAGTTTGTCTTGTTTTTAATTGAAAAAAAGTTTGCAGATGGAGTATTTTAAATAAACACTAATCATATAACTAATATGTTGTGGTTTATTGTCTTTTATGTTGTGACATTATGATTAGCTCAGTTCTAAATGTTGTGGATATTAAGCCTGGCTTACCAGTGTGCTGTGTATGCACTTGCTGAACAAGAGCTAAGGTGGGACTTTTGTAACGATCTGCTTCAGCCAAATGGTTCCTGGAAGAAGCCGGAGTTGTAGATATTAACCTTATTGGCTGGCATGATGGTATCTTCTATGTACTAAACCAAAATGCTACTTTTATGTTAGAAACTTGCCCACAGCTGTAAAGGAACCAGAGAATCAGTCTTTGAATCATGCTTTCGTGTTTATACCAAATTCTCAGCCTACTGTCCTAAATTTGCAGAAAAAAATTGAGACTCATCAGACCAGGCCACATTTTTCTAGTCCTCTATTGTCCAGTTTTGGTTTTCCTGTTCTTAGCTGACAGGAAAGGCACCCAGAGTGGTGGTCTGCTGCTGTAGCCCACCAGCTTCAAGGTTCAAAGCTTTTTGCCTTCAGAGATGCTCTTCTGCATATCTTAGTTGTAAAGAGTGGTTATTTGAGTTGTTGTTCCCTTCTTATCACTCTCCTCTCACCTCTGGCATCAACGAGGCATTTTCACCCAGAGAGCTGCTGCTCACTGGATATTTTCTTTTTCAGACCATCCTCTGTAAACCACACAGATGGTTGTGCAGGGAAATCTCAGCATATCAGCAGTTTCTGAAATACTCAGACCAGCCCATCTGGCACCAACAACCATGCCACATTCAAAGTGACTTAAATCATTTTTCTTCATTCTGATGCTCAGTTTGAACTTCAGCAGGTTGTCTTGGTCATGTAGGCATGCCTAAACACATCGAGTTGCTGCCATGTGATTAGATGATCAGATATTCGTGTTAACAAGCCGGTGAAGTGTACGTAGGGTGGCGTATATTAGTGCATCAATGTTTATATGAGGACTGTGTGCATGTTGAAAGTCAACAGTTTCAGTTATTAACTTCCTGGATTATTTAAAGACATTTCCATCAATTGTATTGCCTCTAAAGTTATTTTCACCAAACAGATGATCTTGATTATAATACTTAGTAAAGTTAAATAAACTGCTTTGTGAGAGTACTGTATCTAATCCACACCAAACTTAGAGAGAACACAGTTATTGTGGGTATTGTGCCACTCACGGTTTACGTCCAGCAAAGTGTCCAGAATCTAAATATGCAGTAATCTGTAACATGTACACTACAGTCTAAACTCAAGTCTCTAGGTCAGGTGCTGCATATTCGTGGTTTGCTATCAGCAACAATGACTTGCATGCACCTGATATTTACATATACTTCTTGCTGTAGGAGTGAATGAAGAGTGAATGGGTGTCTTGTGGTATTCTGATCTTTGAAGCCACTGAGAGAAATGCTGTTGGGCAGCAGTTTAACGATGTAGGGTGGTGCTACAATGTGACAACACATTCCAAGAGATTAGCAATCTATTCGTGGAAACCCTCTCGCAAGAAGTAGGTGAGACCTTGTAGAATAAGTTTGTGTTTCCACGTATTTCTCATAAAGAGGCCAGCAAATGGTTACACATCCACTATACCGCGGTTATTACTGAAGGCGAGAAGAACTTCCAAGTCAAGTTATTGAACAGCTCATTTCCTCTAGTTGAACTTTGTGCTCTCACGTGGAGACGCTTCAGTAAACCGAGTCGATAACAAAGTCACAAAAGAAGCGCACAAAAGTTCAAGATCGACACTTTTAATTCCACAATATGAATCAAAATCTACAATATTTTTTAATGTCCTTTGAGGAGGTCTGTCAATGTAAAAACGGAAAAAAAAAAAACATGTACACAAACAAACCTACATGTCAGTTTTACCAGCATTTTTTGGTATTCATCATCACTCATGCAATCGTTGCCTTCACACACACATCAGACTAATAAATTAGAGGTATCTAGCATGTGGACACAGGTTTCTAAAGAGCACAAAGGGCCATCAACAATGAATGAACATGTTACAGAACGTCACAGGTGGGAGGCAAGCTTCAGATTCTCAGTCTGTGTTAGCGCTGTAGCTGTGTGTACCGAGACAGCTTTGATGCCGTACTCCCCGCTTTCATTTTTAGCACTTTATCTCCCTCCCACCCCACACACATCTGTGGGTAAACTGTACACTTGAACTCCAAACAGAGACCAGCGGTTTTCTGCTTTTGTCAAGGTCTCAAACAGATGATTTGCATTAGACCACAGAGCCATGCGAACAACAACTCAATACACAAACACACACACACACACACACACAGTTCTTCAATTAACTATTAATTAAAAGAGCTTTTAAATTGTGACATTGTTTAAAAACTTGATTTTGCAAAGTGCTTATTTTGTTCAACCAGCTGTTTAAATCCCATAAAGAGCAAGAATTAAAGACAGCGTAAGAAAATTTAAATTGTGAATGACTTCTTCTGGCATTTTGCTTTAAAAAAGTTGGTTATCAAGACTGTTGTTGGGTAGTTAGCTGTCCGTTATCCATATGATCACCTGACTTTTCAAAAATGAGTCTAACCTTAACATCCTAAGGTTAACACTATTAATCGCTCATTTATGTCATTCATATTTTTCAGAGGTTTAAGTATAAAATTCAGACGGGTCTGTGGTCTAATGTTGATCTGTTGTCAGGGGGATCTCTGAGTCTGCGGTGGAGAACATAACGTGAGCAGGTCCACTTTGAACCAGCAGATGGGGCTAAAGTTTCATCCTGTAGCTTTAACATAAACATTGTGCGTTAGTTCACAATACATGAAGAAAACTAGATTTTTTTTTCATACAGAGACTTTAGTGACTTAACAAGAGAATTAAAGTTAGGAAAAAAAAGGACTCAATTTTGTCCCTGGGTTTGGGGAAACCATTTCTCAGTACACTTTCAGTTTGTAAACATACGAAACAATGCACTCACACACTGGCACACTACAGCACATTTATGCACAAGTTTGTACAGTTCAAATCAGATTTGCTTTTCTGGTGTCTTACACGTAACTTGTGGCAGTGGCATCGGTTGGTTAAAAACTAAATATATGACAAATTATCTTTTTTAACACCAAATATTTGTACAATATTTACACAAATAAATATGTTTATTTTGTTTTGTTTCCTGTGTCAGTGCTCAGGGCGAGGAGCATGTGGGACTCCATTACAGATCCATTTAACTCTGCAATGACTGCTTTGTCAGTGAAGGTCAAGTTTGGTTGAAGGTTTGAACTCTCGTCTAAGAAAAGCGGTTTTAGTCGTAAGTCAGTTTGCACAAAAGTCAGACTCTGTGGAGGACTTTCCATTTGTTTCAGTTCAAATCACCCACATTTTTAGATTTTCCCTTTTTACACTCTGAATATTTCGGTCCTCTGTTTTACTATTGTTGTCACAGGTTTTGAGAGCTGATATTCAGAGCAGATAGTTCTAATACATGTCCACAATCTGTTTTTGGATACTGGAGAGATGTGACTGTACATGGGTCCTCTTAAAAGCTCATATATGGGGCGGAGCAGCTTTATGGTAGATCCCTGATGTCAGCCCAGTTCCAGTGTGTCCAGTTAAAGCAGTACTGGCCTCACTGTACATGGACGGTGGAGCGGTGGCTTTCTGTGGCCAACAGGGGCAGCATCGAGCCACAAACCTCCTCCAGGACTCCAAAGTTTTTCCAGACCAAATCCAGACTCCTGAGGTGATGCCCACCACTAAGCACATGAAATATTTGAGCATGAAGACAGCGTAGTCTGGGCTCAGTCCCAAGCGCTGGCGCTCAGATGGACAGAAGCAGGCCAAGGCTTGCTCCCAGCCGGGCCGGTAGTGCTGCTCATATACGAGGCAGGCCACCACAATAGTGGCGGGGACAGTGTACAGCACCGTAAAGAGCCCAATGCGAATCATCAGCCGCTCCAGTTTGTCCGTCTTGGTGCCGCCTTGCTTGATGATGCTCCTGATGCGGAATAGAGAAACAAAGCCAGCAAGTAAGAAAAGCGAGCCAGTGAAGAGGTAGACCACAAGAGGCGCGAGTACGAATCCCCTCAGATTCTCCAGACTCTGGTTCCCCACGTAGCAGATTCCAGCCACAGGGTCTCCATCCACAGAGCTGAGAGCCAGGACCACAATGGTCTTGACGCTGGGGATGAGCCAAGCGGCGAGGTGGAAATACTGCGAGTATCCAGCGATGGCCTCGCTGCCCCACTTCATCCCTGCAGCCAGAAACCAGGTGAAGGACAGCACCACCCACCAGATGGAGCTGGCCATGCCGAAGAAGTACACCAACAAGAAGACGAGGGTGCAGAGAGCGGGGCCGTTGGTGTCGTAGAGGACGTGCAGGTGGTCGCCACCAATGCTGCTGGCGCCACACGCCACTCGCTCATGACCTGCCACCAGGCGGATGATGTAACCCAAGGAGACAAAGAGGTAGCAGGCAGCCAGGAAGATGATGGGCCTCTCTGGGTACTTGAAGCGCTCCATGTCAATGAGAAAGGTGGCGACGGTGGTCAAGGTGGAGATGAAACACAGCACTGACCAGAGTCCCACCCAGAAGCTAGTGAAGGCGTGTTCATCTGCTGAGAAGTAGGGCAGGTGACAGGGCTGGGCGCAGTTGAGCTGGGGGCCGGTCTGGACCCGGCCATACAGACTGTGAGACTCCCTCTTGATGGGAATCAGGGGTTCTCTGCAGCGGCACTCCCTGTCACACTGTGGGGGGCTCGGTGGTCTGGTCCTGCCTTTAGGGGTGGGCTTGGGGAACGGGGGAGCCAGGGTAGTGGTCTCACTGCTATTCTGGTCCATGCACAAGATCTCATCCCCCGGCTGAGGAAGCTGCTCGCAGCTCATCCTCTCAGGCCACTCAAAGCCATACTGACTCATGAGAGGCGAGCAGCCCCGTTTGGCCCGTTCACACACGGAGCGGCAGGGTGGAAGCGGCTTGCGGTAGTCCGGCAGGCAGATTGGCGTGTACATGCTGCACAGGAAGAAGAGCAGGTCTGGAGAGCAGCGGATCCGGACCAGAGGCCAGAACTGGTGGACCTCCAGCCCCACCTCCTCCTGGGTGTCATGGTTAAACTGATTGGGCATGTAGGTCAGGTTGTAACCAATGCCCCTACACATGGGCACAGTTATGGGCTCACACACCAGATCCTTGGAAGCGCCTAATGTGAAACCATGGCACTGGAGCAGCAGCAGCAGCACCATGAGGGGCCGTGGAAACACCGGGCTGCACGGCATGTGTCTCTCTGTAGACGCCATGAATAAATATTAAAATTCACAATTATTCATTTAGAGTTATTTAAAGAAGCAATCTAATACAAGAGTATTTTACTGTGCCTTCATCTCTGAAACCTGACAGACAACTTTCTTCTTTTGATGGATAAATTAAGACCAGAATTAAATTCTGCTCCAAGACAAAAAAAAAAAAAAAAAAAAGGCACCTTCCAGCCTCTTAATGATTAAAACATAAGTTAAAGTCTTGACTGTAAATCCTGTTGATCCTGCGCTCTGCGAGCAGCTGTCAATCATTCACCAGAGCTCCTGCAATCATTACGGAGAAAGTTCATCTCCGGCAGTCACGTTCCAATAAATTTAACGACCCTGTAACATTTTTACACCGTCTCCTCCCGATAAGTCACAGCAGCCAGAAAAAGTCGCATCATGTGGTAGAAAATGATAAAGTAAAAAAATAAAAGAATAAAGGCAGACCAAAGCTCTTCAGTGTATGTCAAACGTGTGACTGTTTGCAGTGTCTGCGCACGAAGCTTGATGCGTAAAATCCACTTGACGTCTCCTTCTCGGGTTGGTTTATTCCGTCAGCAGCCTGGAAACATTATTTTCAAACTTTTACAAGTTTCCCCTCTGCTGGACCTGTTGCACCTCTGAGGGAAAAGAAATAAAACACAATAATAATCCGCGGTACTCCTCAGGGTACAAACTTATTAGTACAGCAGCGCATGGCAGCCGCGCGCACTGAGCCTGAGGACGGAATAAAGTCCGTTTGAAACTGCAGCACCTCCTCACCGCTCCGAGGGGCTGCTGCATTCGAGGCTGTCGGAAATGTCACCACTCCGCCATGGACACACCTTTCAGTTTCTTCTTAGTTAAAATGAAACAAAGTCAGGACTTTCTGTGAAGCAAAGTCACAAATGAACGTTTCAGAAATAAGAATTTTCAGACACTTTTATGTGTGTAAATACTGAAGTAGCTGCTACACATTGATCCTGATTACTTTAATGAACTAGTTTCCAGAGGTACTCACAGCATATAATAAATTAAAAGATTAGGTTGATCTGAAGTGCAAGATAGTGCATCCCAAGAATAATAACTTAATATTGCCTTTTACCTTAATGTATTCACTAGTTTATGTGTCTGAAGGCAGCACTTAAAGATACATTTAAATTCATTTTTGCTGTTAAAGAAAACGTAATTCTTGCTCAGATCTTTATGATGTGATGTGATGATGTGACAAACTTTTGTCTTTTAGAAATAAAACTTTCTTTATGCAGAACTGAGACAAGTTGATTCATTGATATGAAACGTGAACTCCTTTGTTTGTTTTCCTTTTAGCTCAACAAAGCCTGCATGCATTTAGAGCGCATGTTGGGATTGTCCCCAGTTTCAAGCAGCACGTGAACGCATCAGCGGGTCATATTTATGACTTCCTGCATTAGGGGCTGGAGTTTACCGGGAGAGCCTGAAGGTATCAGATGATGGATAAGGTCTCTCCACCCACTGACACCTCCACCAAAGGACCACACACACACACACACACACACACACACACACACACACACACACACACACACACACACACACACACACAC
>JAVDPK010002729.1:157233-180253 GCA_034780415.1 Cichlasoma orientale | reverse complement strand
TTTTGTTTTGTTTGTTTTTTTGGGGGGGGGGGGGTGTATCTAAGAATGGATGCTATAATTACCTCCACGCAGAGCTAAAGCAGGTTAGGAGAGTGGAGGTGTCATTTCCCACATGAGTTTAACAATGTCTGCTTCATTTGTACTTAATGACATTATAAACCTTTTCTTGTCGAAAAGGCCAAATTGAATCACTGACCTGTTTAAACTCCAGAGCTGACTGATGCTCAGATCTCCTCTCATGGCAGCACTGAGCCTGGATTAGATCTCATAAGTCGCTGGATTTACATGAACCTTCACTATGCTTTGAACAGAGTAGACGCACGAAGAATCTTGTAAATGTTTCAACATCAGTTACAAAAGTTAAATCTTGAGCTTTCATCAGGGGCCTAAATATTCTGGATAGCGGCACCGATCTGGGGCCTATCCCAACTGCTATAGGGCGAGAGGCGGGGTGCACCCTGGACAGGTCACCAGTCTGTCGCAGAGACAGACAACCATTCACACCCACATTCACACCTATGGGCAATTTAGAATCACAGAGTAACCTAACCCCAGCAGCTGCCTGTTTTTGGACCGTACCCGGAGAAAACCCACACAGATGTGGGGAGAACATCCACACTCCACACATCTGTGGGGGTCTGTATGTTCATTATATTTATATAAAATACTGTGAACTGGCTAAATTAAGCTTACACACAGAGCTGTGTATCAGGTGGTCACTATTTTATTGTTTTTATTCTTTAAACAACAGATTTTTATTAAAAAGATTTCTCTGAAAAATTACTACAAAATCACATCCAGGGTATTGTTTTTGTTGTGCAATCACTCATTTGCTATGAATACACAAGAACTATTGCAAATCTGGTAAGTTTTGATTTTAAATGGGGACAATTTGCACAAGATGAATCTGAGCAGGAATTTGACTTCATTATTGGAGTGCCTGACATTACCTGGAGTTATAGACGGATATCAGTGGTTATCAGAGCAGCATGCGCGTGGGTGTGTAAGGGTGTGTAGGTTGCCAGCTAATGTCTGAGAAATGCTCGCGATGAATGCACCGATATCTAAATAAAGAGGGGAAAAAAAAATCTGTGGCGCTCGATAGCTGATCTCCTGACTGCTCTCTCTCTCTCTCTCTGCAGCCACACTGAACAAAGGTCACAGTGCTGCCTGGGGGTCAAAGGTTTCCAAAGGTGTGCCTGTGTGTGTGTCTGTGTGTGTGTGTGTGTGCTCAGCATATCAGCTGAGACAAGTCTTTCTGATTTACCCCTCCTCAGCTTACTCTGATAGATTAAAGCAAACAGTGAGGAGTTCATGTTGGGAAGGCATCAATCTCTCATGTGTACCAACATGTGCGCGCACACACACACACACACACACACACGCATGTGATTACTTGTGCCAGGCACGTTTGAATAAGATTTCAGGGAGACATAACCTGCATCACTAGCTGATCAGGTAACCACAACACACACACACACACACACACATTTGTTCTTGTTTTACCTGTGAGGACTCTCAGTGACATAATGAATTACTACAGTAGTATTTACCAGTCCTGAAGCCACTGTGGTTCTGTGCGTAACTTTGAACTGGTGTAAAAATTTGGGAAACCAGTCAGAACATAACCAACAAAAAGAGGACATGTTTGTGTGCTTCCTGCACATTTGCATTAATTTCTACAATGTCAAAAAGCCACCTGCATTGGCCATTTTGGTGACCGCATTAAGGATCTCGATTGAGAAGGGGTTGCTGCTGGCTGCTATGGATCTAAAGCAGTGCTACATGTGTTGCGTATTCCTTAAGCGTATGGTCTCCTAAGCGACCAGTATCTGCCAATAACTGTTAGGGGACAGAACTCATCCGACAACTGAGCTGCACGGGTAGTATGATCTGGACTTGCTGCAGGGACCAGGCCTCGGGTCTGAGGCGACGCGTAATGAAAGTGGCTGGGTTAGATGATGTGTGAGGTGTGCAAGGAAGCATAAAAATGTACCTTAGCCCATCAGTTCTCCTGATAATCCTGATCTCCAAATGACTGGGGGCAGCCTGGAGGCTCCAATGAACCACTAACTCAGTTAATTTTGAATATTTTAAACTATCTTTAAACAAAGATAGTCTGTTGTTCCTTTAAACCTGCAAGGAGCTTGCACGATGTACCCCAATATACACAATTTGCACTCTGTTTTGTGCGACCCCCACATTTCCCCCAAATCTCTAAAATGGGTTGGAATGTGCAAAGCTAGCAAAATAAATATAATAACCACCCAGTGCTGGAAAATGCAAAAGAACAGAGTAGACAGGATAGAATAAGTTGCAATAAGCTGGACTGAGTCCCCAAACAGTTTGGCAGCTCCTCAAACCTCTTCTGCCTGGGTTGTCACTGGTTTTTGCAGGCTTCTGTGAATCCCTGTTTGGAAAGTTGTTTTTGTGCTTAATTGCAATCAATAAAAAAAAATGTCTCATTAAGGATTTAAGTAGAAAACAGTGGATCTACCCTTTAACCCCGGTTAAAGCGCACAGACAATCAGCAGGGCCGAGGCCCGCTGAAAGCTTCGATGTGGCCAAACGAGCGTCTGAACAACCAGGTCACCGGGAACACTGTGGGGCCCTGCCAGCTTTTGTGTAGCTGCTCGCTAAATGTCGGGGTGGGGGTACTGTGTATGTGTGCGTGTCGAAGCCGCACACTCTCCACTCATGTTGGGAGAGCAGAGGCCCGGTCCTTCCCTCCTGTGACCGTTGTCCACATTCCCCCTCCTCCTCCTCCTCCTTTTCTTTCCTCCGTCCTCTTTTCCTCCTTAAACTGTCTTTTGTTTTCATTTTCGTTGGCATTTCTGCTCCGTCGTTGTTCGGTCCCCTAAATGAGTCTTGACTGGCTCGCAGGCCACTGGAGAAGCACAAAGGACTTCGTTCTACTCGCTACAGTTGATCCATTGTGGGCGTCCTACAATGCACTAATTGGCGATGACAATTAAGCACGGTCGACACTCAGCTCCAATTTGCCTGCTGCTCGACATACATCAGAGGCAAATGAGTCAGCCTCTGAGCTCCCTGCTCTCTCACACAATATCCATGTTCACTCTAGCAGGTTTACATGCACCTTTATTCACATGAATCTTGTTTTCTCTCAGCTCAGCTTGAGGCTGAGCTCATAATCTGATAATCGGCCGCAAACTGACACGTTATCGTTTTTCACCTCAGCAAACTGTGAAATCATTTGGAAATTCATTTTTGACCTTGGAATCGGTGTCTCCGCGCAAGGTCCGCTTGCTGAAGCTTTTGTTCGTGTCACACGGCGCTTTTCAGCACACGGAGATTATCCACGTGTCACAATCCGTGGATTCTGTGCAACTGGAGACGTTTTATCTGCTGAGGTGCTGGAAGAAGTACGCAAATGCAGTATTAAGTAAAAGTCTGGCATCTAAAATCTGCTTTAAACCAATGTTTTAAAAACTAATTTTTAGGCTGCATTTTTTCTACTTTACATGCAGTACGATAATTCAGTTTAAATGTTGCCCACAATACCTCTTTTCCACAAAGTGTCTAATCTCACATTTCCACAGGAAAAAATAAAGATTGCTGCAGGTGCAAAAAGCTTTTACTGGCATGTCACAGGAGGGTCTACTGCAGGAGGTTCACGCTGATTCTCAGTTTCATCCTAATGATTTTGTCCATAATTACTTAGAAGTTAACCAAACGTCTGCTATGTGACATTTGGTTCTTAAACTTGCCAAAATGTGGGAAAGTTTTTCCTCAAGCAGCACAACTGGTTATTGTCCAGCACTGCATTGGTGCAAAAGACTTAGAATAGCAACAGGGTAAATCTTTAAATGCTGCATAAAGAAAAAGAAAAAAAAGGTATGTTATACACATTCACAGGCCACTTCATCAGTTAAACTTACTAGCACTGTGTTGGACCCAGTATTTCCTTCAAAATAGCCTTAATTTAATGTTCAGTTGGTTCTAAGGTGCCCAAAGTGCCCCAAGAAAATCTCCCCCAGACTATTATATCAGCCAGAACCGTTGATACAAGGCAGGATGGATCCATGCTTTCATGTTGTTTATGCCAAATTCCGAAACTACCATCTGAATGCCGCAACAGAAATTGAGAATAATCAGAACAGGCGATGTTGCTCCAATCTTCTGTTGTTCAATTTTGGTGAGCCGTGTAAATTTTAAACTCAGTTTCCTGTTCTTTGCTGACAGGAGTGGCACCTGGTGCGGTCTTCTGCTGCTGTAGTCCATCTGCTTCATGGCTCAGAGAAGCTCTTCTGCACACATTAGGTTTTAACGAGCAGTTATTCCTGTCAGCCTAAAGGAGTCTCACCTTTCTCCTCTGACCATCAACGATGCCACGATCAAAGTCACTTTAATCACTTTTCTTCCCCATTCAGATACTAAAAAAATAAATACAATCACTATGAAGAGGCAGGTAGACATGGTCAAGATGACCGTGTTTACCTGCCTAAATGCACTGAATTGCTGCCATGTGATTGGCTGATTAGATATTTGTGTTAATGAGCAGCTGAACATTTCTCTGATTGTAAAGTATCTTGTATAGGACTATGAAGTTCTCCATAACTGTTACTTTGGTATTTCTTAATGCTAATCATTTTGAACTACATTCAGGACTTTTATCTGTAGCAGAGAACTCGACAGTGTAGTAATGCTACTTCTATTTAAGTTAAACGTAAGTTCAGAGTACTTCTTCCAGTCAGCTCAGACACATAATCCAGTTTCACAATTAGAAGATGCATCCATGAATAATGGGTGTATCTCAGTACATTCTTAGCACACTCATAGCTTTGCTGCAACATAGCAAAATATTGCTAGCAATAAAATGGTAATGTATGTGCATTAGAATCTTTATACGACAACTTGTGGTAATAACCCCATAATAACAAGGTAATATTGGTCGATGCTTTAACATATTAGGATTCTATTATAACACTGGAATAAATTCTACCTTATGTCAGAATTTTTTTTTTGATATTAATGTCACTGTTATTTCCTTTGTGGCAGGTAAAGACAGGCATTATTATGACTCATGAACACATGACTTCAATGTTACTCTGTTTGCACAAACATGTCTTTTAACACCTTATTTGCAACTGTGGCATTTTGCATTAGCAAATGTCTTCAGGATGTTTGCACACCTCTTGCTGTAATCTAGATTTTTGTTCCGATGACTCATAGGATACCTCTCTCTGTTTGTGTTTGCCCTAGAACCGTTGCAAGTTCTGCTTTTTTCAGTTTCCAGTATTAAACTGGAACAGTCTTGGCCTTTTCTATGTCTAAAGAAATCTGATATCAGTAAATCAAAACTTAGCAATGGTGGAATGAGGTGCTCTGCTGCACTGAGATCTGGTGACTGTGGAGGCCGTTTGAGTGCAGTGAACTCACTGTCGTGTTGGCGAAACCAGTTTAAGACAATTTGAGCTTGTGAAATGGTGTGTTATCCTGGTGGAAGCAGCCATCAGAAGATGGTACGCTCTGGGTGTAAAAGGATGCCCGAAGCCCCCAAAAAAATATCCCCCCCATGCCATTACACCAGCAGCACCAGCTTGAACTGTTGATGCAAGGCAGGATAGATTCATGCTTTCATGTTGCTTATGCCAAATTCTGACCCCATCGTGTGAATGCTGCAACAGAAATATAGACTCGTCAGAATGAGGCAATGCTCTTATAATCTACAGTTGTCCAATTTTGGTGAGCCACGTAAACTGCAACCTCAGCTTCTTTGCTGACAGGAGCCAGACAGGTGTGGTCTTCTGCTGCTGAAGCCCATCTGCTTCAAGGTTCAGAGATTCTCTTCTGCATACATTAGTTGTAATGAGTGAACATGCGGGTTAGGGTTAGAGCAGAGTATTTCTACCATGTGGTAATGCTACTTCTATATTTAAGTTCAATTTAAGATCACAGTATACACCCAACATCCATGCATGTATCATGTTAAATGTACTTACTGCACACTGGAATAAAAGCAGCAGAGGTTAAAGGAAGTCAAACCCAAACAAACAGTTTCTCAGCAATGTTTAAAACACTTTTACTGTTGAGAGGTTTGTCTTTATTGGCATCAGTGGCTAGCAGATAAATTTGAACAAAATCAGACATCAGGAAAGGCTGATTAAATAAGAGAGGAAAAAAAGAACAACTCCCTGTATTTGCATCAGAATTTGGGTGTGATAAAAAATAAAAAAGGATAATAAAAAACTTAAAAAGTGCAAAAGATTTTCAGTCCAGCAACTGTGCTTAAATACTGTACAATATGCTGTTCTCTAAGACCATACTGCAATGATCAGCGTGTGCCTGAAACATAAACAACATTTCAAGTTGTGTACCAAAAACAACTGATGCTAACTCAGTCATAAAACTGCCTTAAAGTTTCAACTTAGGACTTTAGCCTGGAGGTTACTAAGAAGGATAACACTGCAGTCGTGTGAAAACAGCTGGGAAAGCACAGACGTTGCAGCATGTTTAAAATCAAATAAACATAAATCTGTACTTGCACAAATCAAAAAACAGCATGAAACAAGAAAATAATTTAATACATTTCTCAAAGTACACAATCAAGTAACTCTAGCTACATTGCGGCGAATTATAGGCCCAGCAGGTATTTGGCTATTATCTTTTCCTCCCCCCTTTATAACATTTACGCACACAAACTTGTGCTCTATTAAAAATGGATCAAACTACTGGAGCAACAGAACCTCATGTCCTCTTTGCCTTTTAAAAATAGTTAGGGTTGCTCTTTCCGTTACAGCTCAGTAATAATACGGTAATAGTGGGGCAATAAGATGGTGCGTTATTACCACTTAATTACTAATGTAATATCCAAGTAAAGTAGCTATTAATGTCACTTTTATCATTTTGTTTGTGGCAGGTAAGGACCGGCATTATTATGATTCTTGAACACATGAGTTCAATGTTGCTCTGTTTGCAAAAACATCTTTTAACACCTTGTTTGCAGTTTACATATTAGCAAATGTCTTCAGGCTGTTTGCACACATCTTGCTGTGATGACTAACAGGATACCGCTCTGTGTTTGTGTTTGCAAGTTCCGCTTTTTTCAGTTTCCAGTATTAAAATCTCATTGTACATTCTGTATAATGACAATAAAGTCATTCTATTCCTCTGTTCTATTCTAAAATCGATCCAGATTTGGCTTTTTCCATGTCTAAAAACGACCCCCCAAAACAATCTGATTCATGTCGGTAAATCAAAACGTATTAGCTTTGTAACAACATGCAGCTCATGCTTCACTTTGAGACGGGATAAAATTGGATAAGACATGTATACGAGCTGTTTTTGTGACTAACAGTCACATTTTAAAATCAAGGGACTGACCTCTATAGGTCGTGTGAGTAACTGCATGTAAGATGCACATTGAGAGCTTAAAAAAGGGAGCTGTTAGAAAATGTTATGTAATCTTAGGAAATAAAAAAACAAAAGTGAAATAAACATATTTGTGCTTTGAGCTGTTTAAGACGACTCTTTCAACAAGTTCATGTGTAACATGCATATATGTTAACCATCTCAGTTCACAGTGTGACAGCATGATAACATTTACTAATTAGAATTAAGCACAAAGTAACTATATGAATGTCTGTGCAACATTTTCCATCCATTTCTCTCAGATCCACATATACGAACCTAATGATAGTGTTCAAGTTAAGGTGACCATCATAAATTCCAGTGTACTCAGATTTATAACCACTGCTGATACAAAATAATTACTTTGGTAATTAAGCAGTAATAACTTGTTATTTCTGTATTCTTACCTTCTGTTTCCAGCTTCTTACCCCACTATCACCACACTAGTACCAAGCTGTGAGACAACGTGCTGCCATTATTATTATCCAGTTTTTACAGGTAATTTTTTGAATACAAATTTTAGTACTACATTTATTATTCTCTCTGAAACACTTGGAGCCAATTCATTGACAAAGTAAATTTATGTTTTTTGCTTTACACAATTTATAATTTTATAACCCACTTTCCACATACACAACTCAGTGCGTTACATTCAGATATGGAATTCCAGGTGATACTGACCCACAAATATGGTTCGATTAAGCATAATTTATTTTGTTGTTTTTTTCTAGCACTAAAGATGTTTTTCTCTGTTTCACTTTTGCTTGTGGAATGAATATTTAATAAACAAAAAACAAAACAAAACAAACTACACACCTTTTCCCTTATTAAGTGTTGTGCAATATTCTGAATACACAGTCAATACTTTTGGATAACTGTGTGTAAGCTGCCTGTCCCTGCACACAGAAAAGCTGTATCCTATAATGCTGTTAATTTATATTATCAGAGCATCATTGGTGTGCTTATTTAGATGATGGTATGTGTAACTTAAAGGCAAAAAAAACAAAACAAAACAAAACTCTGAGCCTTGCAAGAATTGTTTCCTTTTGCAGTGTGTGATGTTTTAGTAAAATTATATCTTTTTGCGGTTGGATTTCGGTCTGATTACTCGTGATTTAGTTTAGAACTCTGAACTGTGTGATAAACAATTACAATCATTTACAAAATGATCTTTGACACCTGCTGGGCTCTACAGTGCAAAAACAGCATGATTTCAGAATAAAAAATAAAACTTCACAGTCAAAAACTATAATCAAAAATACTTTTTAAAAACAAAAAACTTTTGTTTTTTAT
The DNA here is from genome assembly GCA_034780415.1 of Cichlasoma orientale. Classification (NCBI taxonomy): domain Eukaryota; kingdom Metazoa; phylum Chordata; class Actinopteri; order Cichliformes; family Cichlidae; genus Cichlasoma; species Cichlasoma orientale. Next base: position 171,586 of record JAVDPK010002729.1, on the reverse strand, counting down.
GCAGCAGGCACGATCAGACAAGTTAAACACTTCATTTTTAATATCACCTGTCATGGCTTCAGTTATGACCTTCAGAACAAAACAAAATATAATCATTTCATTTTAGCTCAAACATCAGTGCACTCTTCTTTTAAACGACATCAGCCTACCGAGCGTCAGTGTGCAGTATCCTGTGTGCTTCATAAATACGTAGTACTGTCCGATCTCTGTGCCCACAAAAACACATAATCCTGAATCAAAACCAGAGCTGAAGTTTATCACATTTCAAAGGTGACGTGATCTTTTTTTTGTATGGCTCAAACAAGCTGATAAATAAGAATGGACAGATGGGAAAAATCTGAGATTTCAACTTCTTAGGAGAAAAAAAAATAAAACGTATAACAAAGAAACGGCAGCTATGTTTCTACACACATTACACGTTTTGGCATATCGAGCATTAAAGCTGCAGTGCATGAATTTAAGGATGTTGAGAAATCCATTAATTCCTGCTTTGCAATATGTTTTAAAATCAGAGCGCAGCTTTAATTGATCACCAGACGCAGAATTTACCGCCTTTCTTTTGATTTTAATTTAATCCTAAATCAGCAAAGAAAACAGGAAATTAATTTAACAGCCACAACCTGCTGATTGAAACAATCAGTTTTTAAAAAAAAAAAATTATTATTATTATTTTATTATATACTTAAAACTGGATGTAAACACCGCTGGTGCAGCACTGTAAAGAAAACAAAAATGTTCCCAGACCTTTACACATCAGAGCTGTGGGTTATAAAGGCCATCTAGGTTGCATAGAGATACTAAAACGCTAAAGCTGCTATCATGTTTGATAGATTCTGCATGAATAAAGCACAACAGGAAGTAGAATCACACAGGAAGGAAAAGGCAACAATGAAAGAATAAGTTACAGTAGATTATTGCCCCTTTGTTATTTTACAGTCAGACTGATGGAGGGAAGAAAATGTGCCCAAACACACCGACAGAGCCCCTTTAAACTGAAGTCTGCTTGCATTTGACATTTCTATTAAAGAAACTGTGATCAAACGAGTGAGCAGAAGTCATAAATAACTTCGATTGAGGGGGAAAAAGAGGAGATGTGTTATAACTGGGAGGGAGGAAGGATGGAAGGATTTTCATACTTAAAATCACAGCTATTATTTTTATTATCTTAACACCCTGCCTGTTAAATGTTTGGGGTTTTTTGCTTCTTGAGAGCAGCAGCAGCAGCAGCTGTGGTCAGTTTGGATTTAGTCAGAAACAGTAAATGTCTCTGCTGTAAAACAGCCCTGCAGCAGAATCCGCGCCCCTCCGTGGATCCACGTCGCCGTTAACACAACTAGTGTCCGCCGTGCTTGTTGGATAACTTTTGAAAACCACGAGCAGTGGGAGAATTTACAGTAAATTTTCTGAACCTCTCGATGGCAGCGCCATCCACTGACAGCGAGTGCCCATTCACAGTCAGTCACTTCTAACGCGAACCCTGTATTTCTTCCGTTTACTTCGACATGATTGCACTGAAGTAGGAGGAGGAACCTGATTATTTTCGAGAGTTGTAAAATCTGGTCTTATATTTTTTATGAACCACCCTGCAGTGTTTCACCTGCATCAACGCACCCGTTCTTTCAGATCGATAATCTTGTGAGTCTTCTGGAGATCAAAAAAAAAAAATTAGTCGTGAGTTTCAGGCTTGGACTCAGCCCTATTGAAGAAGTGAATTTAACAATGTTATAGCAAATGTAATGTTTGGGACTTGGTGAGTAAAACAGCTGATTGTGCTGCAGGACTGTTCAAGAAAACCCGTGAAGAAAAAAAGTAACCCTTGAATATTTGACTGCACTGTGGCCGACATAAATACAAGCTGACTACGGCTCTTTTATTCTGAAAGGAACAAAAACCTGTTCAAGGCTTCCGTGTGTGAAGGTTTGAGTGGTCCATCACTTTAACATGAGTTAACGTATTTTCATTACACACAAATTCATTTTCAATTATTCGGTATTTTCGTCTGTAAACAAAGGCAATAACATTGCATGTTCCCACAGGAAGGGGGATTTAAAATTTGCTTATTTCACTCAAAAGAGAGCAGCAAATTTTGCATTTTTTTTGATAAATCCATTGCCGAGATTGATTACTAGTTTTCTGTCTACTGACTACTCATTCCAATGCTAAACGTAAGCAGGACTTTGAGAGCAGGTGGTTACAAGAATCATTTTTAAGCTTGAATTTCTCCAGTTTTTCAGCTGTGGTTATGCACGTCTAACTCCTGGAAATGGAAATTTAGGGATGAGGAGTGGGGATGAAGATGGCAGAGGATGATCGGTTTGTTTGCTGGACGACGAAATGCAAGTAGTTTGATCTGTAAAGCCTGAATCAGCAGTTCTTCAGTTGTTGTTTTTTTCCTGCTCTTTACTGCAAGACAAAGGGCGCTCAGCTCAGGCATGTGTTGGCAGGTCCACACACAAAAACACAAACCTGATGCTGCATCAAATGCTCCGAGTCCACTCCCCGGTCACTACTGTCACAAGGTCCATCCCGCAGACACACACAAATCAGAGAAACAGGCCCTTGCTGTCCAGGGTAATGGCTGTGCGGCGGTGCCCTGTTTGTTATGGCTCCTGTGGGGGTTTGTCTCAGGTGTCCTGGTAGGGCAGGTGGAAACATCCGGGGCTGTCATCATCAGGTGACCAAAAGGACGATGGTCTCTTGTGGTGGAGTTCCCGGCGAACACAGCGAGGGCATGGCTGAGCTCTTTGTCGACACTCTGCGTGGAAAACGGCGCCGCAGCTGTCACACCTGCAAACACAAAGACGCACGCCGGTCAAGTTTCGCCAGCTGTGTAGGGAAACTATCGGCGAGTCAGATTCATACTGTGGACCAACTGTCAGGCTGTTTGAGCCATTACTTTGCCCTGGAGGACTGAGCGACTGAATCGGTGACTGGCAGCAAGGCTTTAACAGTACAAGTGATGTGGAGGAGGAGTGGATGGTGACTGTGTCGTGTATGAGATTAGCTGTTTATGTGGGCAGGACCTTAGGCTTTGGTGGCTCCAGGGAAGGCTAAGTAAACATATATGAGTATGTATAACCATGTCACTGTTTTTACATACAAACGGGGTCGTAAAAAAACTTTGGTTAAAAGATGCTGATGCAGAGAAGCCATCAAATCTTTCTTTTTTAAACAATTAAACAGACTTAACCTATTGAGAAATATCGGCACCTTGTTCTGTCCGGGTGGGATGAGGGCTCGTATTAACTTATGATCACAGGCGCAATGTAAAATCTGTGGTTATCAACCCAAAATGGAGGTTCTTAGATTACTGTGAGGCACCCCTGCAAAATTCAGCTTCAAAGTGTGGCTGCTGGTATGACGTGTGTCTCCAAACCAACTAAACAACATTTGAAAAACAGAATTTTGAAATATGTTTAAAGAAATTAAATAAAGCTTTGCAGAGCTCTGACAGCAAAAGTGCACAGCATGAATGATGAAAGGAGTAAGCAAATAATGGAGGTACCTCCATCTGATGCAGGTTTCAAAGGGACCTGTTACGCCTATTTCCAAGAATAGCTTTGCATGATTCTCAGTTCCAAATATGCATTATTCATTTTATCCTGAGAACTGGTGCAGCCTCCAAGTTCATTCTGTCATGGTTCCTGAGGCCTCCTCTCTTTCTCTCTCATGCTCTCGCTATTCTCTTCTATCCTTCATTCAGTCACTGTTTATGACACATTCACTTTCCTAAATCAGCCATTTACGCTCCTCCCCCCTACCTTTAAACCTACCTTTCTTCTGATTGGCTGACCCTTGAAAACAGAAGGGTGGAATAGCACATGTGTGGGTCTTTTGGGCTTAGATGACCATCTTAAGGATATCTGCCCACACTGGCATCATACAGAGCTAAGAGCAGAAACAGGATCCATCCCTGATGGGGATATCCTCCCACGATTAATTAAAGATAAAATAACAATATTAAGCTGGGCCTATAATTCCATGGTAAACAAATCAGAGAAAGTACATACTGTACATACTGAGAATGTATATTACATAATGTCCTTCTATTTATATAATGTATAACAATAAGTCAGACCCAATGCATACTTACAAGGTATTCACATCATATTAAACTCATGTGTGTTAAGGAATATTACTACATAATGCACTCATACTACATAATCTGCTGATATCAGTGCATTCTGTAATAATATGAATAACATCACTTTAATCATAAGGCAACTATGTTGTTCCCATTTGAGCAATATTGCTAAACAGCAGGTATGGTTTTAATATTGCTCAGTGATGAGTCATAGTCTGTACCATTTATGGCTGTGAGTCATCCCTGACCAACATTATAGATAATGCTCAGCCAATCAGAAGTTGGCATCACAGGCAAATCAATAAGGCTGCAGCCTAGAACTGATGTTACTATAAACAGACCGGCTCTTTGCCTAAAGGTTTGGGATTCCCCGGTTTCTCATTATCGAGCTACTGCCAGCTGTTCAGTGACCTAGTTGCTAAATATGGTGAATCCCCACTTTCTCCATTTCAGTCAATAATGGTCACATAGGTAGAGCCAATCACACAGTACGCTATGATCAGATGAGTAGGCTAAGCCAATCAGGCATAATAAAGAGGCAGCATATGATTAGCATATATTATCATAGCATTAGCAGCCTGAAATCCTCCATGTTGTTTACTCTCCACTTCAGATAAATATAGCCAAAGTGCACAAGGGGTACCAAACATCCAGGAATATGAATATCATGTCGCACATCTTGTGTGAAGAAGACATACGCCAGATGTCATTGCTCAACTCCTCGTGGTTTTGGAGTCTATAGACCAGAAAGGTAAAACCTCACGGACAGACAGACAGGCGGCTGGTATGACGGCGACATAGAGGATAAAAACAGTTTGAAAATTTGGTCACATTTATTATGAGAATCCACCACTATTAAAAGAAAAGACAGCGGGAGAGAAAAAGCAAAAGCTGTACTATAAAAACTAATTTTTGTAATTAAATTATGGTGCTGCTGTTTCCAATGTATCCATCACCCAATCTGATGTGACTCAAAGTTATATGACACACCAAGATTTAACAAGACCCATCTTTCAAAGCATGGCAAGCACTAAGCTAATGTATACTTATATATAACTAATATATCACAATTTACAGGAGCCTTTAGATGAGAAGAATGATATCACACCTTTAAGGTTTGAGCAGGCATTTCCTTTCTGGTTTTTCCACAAAGCTACTGCTGCTCTCACTGGTATAACACACACTAGCAGCTGCTAGTGTGTGTTATACCAGTGAGAGCAGCATCAGTCTTCCTACCTAACTTTTGGCTAGAAAGGCAAATCCAATTTCACTTTTGCTACTAGTGACTGGTAAGTGGTACTGAAAAGTATATATAGGTTTGATAATGGGTCCTATTATCATCAGCAGCAACACTGTATTCACTGAGTTACCTGCTGAGCTCTGTGTATAATTACACTGATGTGGTGAGCCAAGAAAGTGGCCGGTTGATCAGAGTTCAATTACGGAAACATCATTTTGTGAGCCAGCTGTTTCTCGCCTGATATCTTTGGCATTTTTCCAAATAAATTGATTTCATAAAATAAAGTTTCCAACCTGTTTGTCACCCAGGTGGCAACAAAGAACCTAATAAGTGCAATATATATCAAAATACTCCATGATAGGAATAATGGTCAAAACTACAAATATTGCATTGTAATCTGACAGCAATAAATTGGAACTGTCCATGAAGTAGCACAGGCTATTAACGCCCAGTTATTGCTCATTTCCTGCACCTTCTAAGTATGAGCAACTAAGTCAACAACTGAGTAAATCTTTACAGCTCTGTTCCAGTAAGGACAGCAGATACTGCTATTATCAGTTAGCACTTCACAAGTCATAAAACGCAGCTCAGCAAGTAAGGTGTGTGTATGTCCACAGCTTAGAGTCTTTTAAGAAATGGTCCTGATCAGCTCTTATCTCTGCTATCTGTCACTCTGAGTTTCAGTGATGAGGACAAGGCTCTAGACCCTGTCGCGAAAATCCCTGCACCCAGCACACACATACAGAGCTCTCATGCCAACCAGTGTTACTAACAAACAGCAGACTCAGTGTTGCTGCTTAAAAAGTCACGTACACGTTTGCACCTCATTTCTAGATAGTAAAGGGTCAGCTCTCCAGGCTTTTTCCCATGCAAACTGTTTTTAGACATTTTCTGGATTCAAGACACTCATTGAGTCAATAAAAGAAAAAGCTGCACTTCCTCTTGACTCCACCCAGGAAAAAAAAAAAAAAACTTAAGTGGAAGCTATTGGTCAGAGTGCAGATCTTCTGACTTTTCTGCTCATGAGATGAAAATAATTCTAAAACCAGTCACGTGTTTAAATTCATAGAAAGGCCATCTGAGGATGTGTACCTCCGGGTGGCGTTCTCCTGGAAGGGGTAGATGACCTGCCCGTTTTGGCAGAGCTCACAGATGAAGCCTTTCTCTCGACACAAGCTGCAGCTGAAGACATGTGAGCTGGCAAACTTGATCACCTTGGACAGGAAGGGAGCCAGTTTTCCATCAATCACCTACAGAATGATGAGAAAGCATGTACAGGTATGAGGGATAAAGTAAGGGAGTAGCAGCAGACAAAGAGAAAAGTGGAAAGGACATTTTTTCTACTGTCATAATTTTTTGCCAACTAACCAACAATCTTAGTTTTTTCCATCACATTTTTCTGAAAGCTGGAACATCTTTAGGTTTACCAGTAGAGAATCAGTCAGACGCCACAACCAACAAGGTAAAAAATTGAATTACATTAAAATCCCCCTCCTAGATCCCACTAGTTTAGACCATTCCAGGCCCATTTCCATTCATTTCTAAAATCCTCAAGAAAGCTGTAGCCCATCAGTTACTTGGACTGGTTGAAGGTAATAGTATATTTTATAAATTCCAATCCGGTTTTCGACAAAATCATAGCAACCAAAGAACATTCCTGAAAATTTCCAATGATATTCGTATGCACTTAGATGAAGGTGAATATTCAGTTTTAGTTCTACGTGGCTTATCTGCAGCCTTTGACACACCATGCTACATTTCCTCATCAGCGCCCCTCATTTGTGGAGTCCCCCAGGGCTCGATCCTTGGACCAATTTTCTTTCCCTGGTTTATTTTACCTTTGGCTCATTTATTAAACAGTTTCAAAGATATTTCCTATCACTGCTACACAGATAATACACAGTTGCACTTTTCTGTTATGCTAAACAACCTCAGCTGCCTCTCCTACCTCAATGAATACTTCATGGCCATTAATAAGTGGATGTCTTTAAATTTCCTCCTTAAACCTGGCACAACTGATGTTCTTGTGTTTGATCCTGAGAGTTTTGCTAATGAGGTCAGTCACTTTATTGGTTCCCCTGCCAAAAATATCAAATCATCTGCTTAGAACCTTGGTGCTATTTTTACATAGCAGAGCTACTGAGACCTTGTAACTGCAACCAGCCCTCCAATCGTCTGATCAGGGTCTCCTAACTGTGTACGTGGGGAAAACATTAAGAATCCACACAGAAAGCTGGATTCTTGCTGTGAGGCAACAGTGCTAACCACCACACCACCATGTTGCCCTTGTTTTAAATGACTGATGAAAACTCATTTCTATAGGTTAGCTTTGCCTTAATCTTTTTACCCATTATTTGTGGCCTTTTGTTTGTCTAATATATGTGTATATAGAAGTGTGTATGCAGGAATGAATGAAAAGCCGTGTGTTTAACTGTGGTATACAAATAATTTATCTTCTGCTGCTTATCCAGATTCAGGTTGTGGAGGCAGCACCTACCTGCCAGCCAGCCAGCAGTTTTCTGCTGTTTATCCAGATCTGTGTTATGGGTGCAGTAGTCTAATCAGAGATGGCCAGATCTCCCTCTCCCCAGCCACCAACTCTAGCTCTTCTAGAGGAACACTGAGGCATTCTCAGGCCGTCTGAGACACATAATCTCTCCAGTGTGCCTTGGGTCCAGCCCAGGGTCTCCTTCCATAAAACGCCTCACCATGGAGGCATCCTAATCAGATGCCCAAACTGATTTCTCAGTACTGGCTCTATTCTGAGCTTCTCCAAATGACAGAGCTCCTCACACTATCAGCTAGGCTATGCCCAGACACCCTTCAGAGAAAGTTCATTTTTGTTACTTATATCAGCAATCTTATTCTTTCAATCAATACCCACAAATTCTGGCCACGGGTGAGCATAGGACAGGGTAAGTTAGGTAGTATTTAAACTCATCAGTTAACCATTGGTAATGACTTACTTATTAAAGTGCACAAGCCCAACTGGGTATGGCCCAGCTCTGACCACAGCAAAGACTGAGGAAATGATGCAAACAGGTAATGATGAACTAGTGCAAGAAAGACAAGTGCTAGCCAGCCAGCCAGCCAGGAAAATATGGAAAGAAAATAAGTTTGATATTTCTAAAATTCACACCAACAGGACAAGATGGATCTTATATCAGACCTACTTCTGGTTTTTTGACTTCCAGCTCCAACCAGCCATCACTAACTCCAGGTCACACTGCCAGAAACGTTTGTTATCTATGAGCAAACTTTGCAACCAAGAAACTAAAGCAGCTGCCTGCTGGGCAATGGAAAAACTTACTGTAGAGCTCAAGGAGTCAGATTAATGATGCTAAATACTGACTAAAACTAGATGCTAGTGAGCATTTTCTGAATCTAGTGTAATTTACAGTACTAGTCAAAAGTTTGTGTCAAAACCTTTGACTGGTACTGTATGTAGAGATGCCAATGTGAACATTTAGATTGGCTGTGTGAACTGAGGCAAAGATATATGGAAAGGAGGGGCCCAAGAGGAAAATGACAAATGAAGAAACTAATGAGGAACCAGATTTCAAAATGACTAAAAGCTGAATTGTAGTTTGCTTGGTGGAAAGGCAGAAAAACAGGAGTGATTTAAGACGGGAAACTAAAGGAAGTAAGGCAGACAGAGCATGAGGCGAACAACTTTTGATGGCAACGCTTGGCAAGTTCCTTAAAGAACTGAGGGGTGGGGGGGCTTAGCAGTGGAGGTGGGGGGCTGGGGTTGTATAGTCGTGAATAGGCGATGAGCGATTGCACAGAAAGGTTGTACAGACTCCTCACAGATATACAAACTCAACATGGCTTCGAGCTTTGTTGTATCTTGTTAACGCAGACAGCGCTATAAGCTTAATAAGACAGTACATGTACGACAGAGGGAGAAATTTAATAGAAGAAAAAACAGAGTATAAAGTAAGAGAAAGAGTGGCAGATTCAATATACAAGAGAGATCTTGAGAGAGGGCGAGAGCCTGTATTCAGATACAAGTGGTTCCACCTGGCAGAGCTCTGGACCTGCCAATTATAACCTCCTTCATGGTGTTTGTTAGACGATGAGGACGAGAGGATGAGAGATGCAGAGAGGAGGAAGAAACCACGCTCACACAGAGGAAACACAGCACACCGAGGTACAGTGATCCCATCTGCACTGAATTGCAGGACCAAAGACTGCTACGTTTTTCATTAAGTTGAATGGATGCAACAACTTATAGGGTATCCTTACAAACACGATAAAAAATGTTCAGTCTTCAGATTAAATTGAGACTGAAACCTTAGACCAGTATTTTACTAAAAGCGGGAATCATTCCAGTAATGTCACCATCTGAAAATAAGTCAAGAAGCCACCTCCAGGCCTGAAAAATAGAGCCCAAAACTGTACTGGCAACTTGAAGTTATAGCCACTCGAAGCTAACAATCATTGAGCCAATCACCACAGAGTCCCTTCTAGAGCAGGAACAAACATGTTTATATCCTAGTACAAGCAATTTCATTCCAAATATTCAACTTTCCCCTTCATGATAACTCTGCAGGGGGTGAATTTTTATATAAATAAGCCATTTAAATAATACTAAGATATCCGAGTGCCTTTTCATCTTGTTAAATGTTTGAATGTTGTAAAGAATGCTGTATCCAGTCAGCATTTGTTTTTTCTGGTAGGTACCTTTTGTTTTAAGTCAGTTTTTTTCTATTACCTCTTTAATATCATAGTGAATTATGGATGGCCCTTCCAAACCATTAGCTCTAGCTGATAACTAGGGTCTAAAGAAGTTGTGGTGTGAAGTACAGCTTTTCAGTGTTTCAGCCTGGACTTTATTAGGTTCATCAAGGACTATATTACAGACAGCAATTTAAATAAACAAAAACAAATAAATAAAATGCCTTGGTAAAGTAATAAAGCTGTTCTTCATACCACAAGTGTTGCTGGAGCTTCAGCCTCTTTAGTCCCTTGTTCTTCTACATGCACCTTGGAAGTAGGTGAAGTTGTGCCAGAAATCTCCATTCTGTTTCCACTAGCTAACCACCCAGCTCTACCCTCCAAATATGGCCACATATGGTTTTAAAAACGCGGAGATGCTAATTGCGAGGCTTCAAAATTGTAGCCTACAAACCAGCGGTTGAGTTCACGATGGCTGTGTCAACCTTTCAGATATACTATGGAAAAAAGAACAAAATGTGGGTTTTCTGCAGGTGCTCTGCTTTTTGAAACCATCTTAGAAAAAAACAAGTACAACATTCCTGATACATTTTCTTCTGCATTTTCCAAGGTAGAGCAAATGTGAAGAATGTTAGAGGTGGAAAAGGCAATGGCAGGATGTAACCTGGGCTGCACATGGGGAGTCAAAGAATATCTCACTCAAGTTTAAAAAAACAAACAAATTTAAACACTTGGAAAATAAATTTATCCTTGAACTGCACTTTATCTTATGACAATAGCAACAACAAATTTAAAAAGTATAAAAACAGCAACCAAAAGTGGACCGTAGTTAATATGAGGGATAACGTCCAGTGTGAAAAAACAAATGTTTCTGCACAGACAGAGTGATGGATGGACAGGTACTGAGAGTGGCAGACAGATTTATGTGTCCCTCTACCCCCACACCAAACCTAAGTAGGCCTGCTCAGTCCGGTCCAGCCCAGTCCACATGACAAATGGCTCTCCTGATGGAGGCTGACAAGCTCAGTAATTAAGGCCCACTATAATTGCACTGGGCAGAATCAAACGACTGGCAGCACAGCTCTGGTGGCTGGCTGGTTCTCTTGGGGGACGATGGGAAGGGAGGAAGGGACAGAAAGATGGATGGATGGAGAGTGAAAGAAACAAATAAATATGCAAGAAGGGGAATATAAAGGCAATATAAAGAAAACAAGTAAATACATGTCCACTTCCTGCACACAGTTTCTTAATTTAAAACAATTACAAACTGGTTTATTGGTGATTTTATGACATTTGGGTCCCTGCTGTTACTGCCTGCCATAAATATAGAGCGACAATTCTATTAGTTATACCAAAAGACTGGAGACCAGCAGCACCACTCCGGAGTAATCATTTAAAACTAGAACTTCCAACTTGGACAGAACAACAATGAAGCCAAATATTGATGACTCTCCTGAGTGTGTGGGTGAACCAGCAGATGGTCGTTTAGGGACCAACCAACTTCTGTCTCAATATAAGGATGTGGACACATGCATAGCAAACACAATATAAACTGGGAAGTTTCTGAGATTACTAAAAAGAAATGAATTTAAAAAAAAAGCACACATTCTGTCATCTATAAATTTAAATCCCCAAATAAAGTAAAATAACTCTTAGTGATGAATTTAAAGCTGTCTGAAAAATTCACGTCATCAGGTGGCCAAGCACCCAAGGTAAGTGAACAGGATAGGGGAACAGCAATAAGAGAAAACTGTTTCATTGCTTTTACTTTGTGAAGTTTTCAGTCTCTCCTTATAAAAGAAACTAGTTTCTGTGTTTAGTTTCAATAAACAAACCTGGAACCGTTTAGTTTAAATGGCTGAAAATTGGAATTTGAGTACAACTCATACTTAAAGCAACTGATATTAATAGAAAGCCAGTCGGTACGAACATCTACAGCAGTGCAGGTACAAGACTCCCCAAAAAAGAACGAAACATATTTGAATATTTCAATAAGATTATAATTAACAAAAAGTGTGAAACACTGTCAGAATTCATTTCAGCATAGAGAGCAATGCTCCCTAAGTATTCACCTATTTGACTCTCATTCCCTCCAAAAATCCTCCCATGACACACACACACACTTTTCACCTCCTCTCCTCTCCCTCCGTCCATCCTCTTAAACTCCTCCCCCTCCAGTTCAACCTCTTTCCCTGCTCCACGCAGAGTCTTTGTGCTCCAAAACCTCCTAATCCCCTAAAACTGCTGTTAAACAGCCGTTCGCCTGCCCTTCGCTCTCTCTCCCTCTCTCACACACACAGAGACACACACAGAAACAGACACACACAGACTACAGCAGCTCCAATAAGACCCTCGAAAGCCAGCTGGGATTACATGGCTGCAAAGACCAGGGTGAGATCTGTTTGGATAACACCCTCTGCTCTCTCTCTCTGTCACACACACACAGAGAACCTGATGTATGTTGGATGTCAGTGTATGCACGGTGGAGTCTGTCTTCTCAGGACATTCCCCTGAAATCCCCAGATTTACAAGTAATCTTCAGGGTGAGCAGATGTAAGAAACATGTTTCTTTGTTGCTTTTATTTCTTTTTAGTTCAATAATCCAACCTTAATGGTAGAATACAATAACTTACTCTTGAGGGGGTCAATGCATTTTTTTCCCCTACCATGGCAAACAGTCATACCAGAAAACTGATGAAGGATCTGGCCTCTTGAAGCATTAAAAATAACAACCAAACTACGTGATTTGCTGGTAGGAAACATCTTGGTTTGCTGCAGGGACAAAGCCTCGAGGCCTTGACGTCACAAGAGGTACTAGACTCATCTTGTTGCCTTTGAAATGATTGCTTTGAAGACAGGGACAAGGTCTGGGATCACTCGTAATTAGTTGCAAAAAATCTGCAAAAAGCGCAAATCTTTTGCGGTCTACATACATAGTAAACAGAAATTCATATTAATTACTTCAGAGTCCAGCCAGAACCTCATGAAACAGAAAATCTTCCACAAATAGTGACGTAGTTGCTGCAGGGCAGTGATTTAACTGCAAAAGTGATTGGCAACTGTGCATTTATATAGGAATATAACCAGAATACAGCCAGCTGGAAACCAGGTTGAGCTGAGTCCCCTATTGCAAAGAGACTTACTGAAGATTGAGTGCAACGTGTTGGAAATCTGTCTGCGTTTATAAACTAGACGGCAATTATTCACAAATCTGTCTCAGAGTGATTGCAGTCAGCCAAGTTGGACCACGATTGTTTGGGACAGATTGCCTCCTACCTGTGCGAGTTCCTTGCAATTGAAAGTGAGTGCCCAGAGGTTGAGGGTGCTGCCACCACACCTACTTGCGATCGGTTTGTGTTTACCCTGGCAGACACTGTAATGGATCACAGTTTCTAAATAACCTCAAACCTTTCATTTGAAGTGGGCGTTTGGGGACGTTAAAGCCAGATTTATCACCATGACAAGCAGTTAACATGAATCCCACTGTGGGTGTCTATGAAACAGGTATTTGATGGATATTTTAGTGTCACAGAGATCGACTCAACAGCAGCAGTGTTTTAATTACATACCTTTTATTAACCTGGCCCATGCTATCGCCACTCAATAATCTATCCAGACATCCCACAAATCACATACAGTCTCAGCAATTGCACACTGACCCATATTAGTATGATGCAACCCCTTAACACAAAATATCTCTTATTATCTTATTATCTTTGGTCCTTATCATTTAATCCACTGTTGTATATCTGAGGGTGAAAGCACCTCCTATAATTAAAGGCATGAGGAGAAATGTTTCTGAGAACATGTAGCATTTACTTAAGAGGCCTCTGTGTGCCTGGACAAGTGTGAGTGGAGAGGCATGCCTGGCATACAGGGAATGCCAGGGTGTCACTGTGGGAAGCCTGCTGCATGCACGCACACACACACATACATTTTTGTGCTCCTTTAGTCCTCAAACAAAATCCTAGAAACCAAAAAGACAAAAAAGCGAGCAGAGGAAAGAGGCAGCGCGTCCTTCGACAAACACATATGGGTTCTACAAAACGAACGGGTTCATAATAGGGGATATGGGTGGAGGCCATTTGTTTAGAGGTTAAAAAAAAAAAAAAAAAAAAAAAGTAAAGAAAAAGGGGGAAAAAAAAGACTAGTGCGGTCCAGGGTTTAGCCAGGGGAGTTGAGCCTTCACTGACCTCTGGGGTGGAACAAAAAAAGCCACGTTGATTAAGAGTGTCATTTTATTCAGGAGGTGAATCAAAAGAAACAAGCTTGTTAATATGGAAAACCAATTAAGAGGCAGAGTGCTCGAGAATCTGTGTGTGTGTGTGTGTGTGGTGGTGGTGGTGGTG
>JAVDPK010002729.1:131974-144991 GCA_034780415.1 Cichlasoma orientale | reverse complement strand
TGTGTGTGTGTGTGTGTGTGTGTGTGTGTGTGTGTGTGTGTGTGTGTGTGTGTGTGTGTGTGTGTGTGTACATTTGTTTGGTTATGCTTTCTTGTCTGAGCTGCTCAGCTGATGGACAATTGTAATATTTTGGTGATTTTTGCCAGTGGGAATGCAGAGATTGCTAAAGGATAAAAGGGATCTTGAGCACAGAAGAGCTCTCCACTTTTCTGTGACATGCCATACCCTGTGGATGCATCTCTACGAAGGCCTTTCCTCCTACAAGAGGGTGACGGGAAAAGCTCACAGCTCTGAACTATACAAGAAAGGTCATCTATAACTGAGGGGCCAGTGAAGTCACTGGATGTCAATACATTTACTTTTGCCTTTAATTAAAAATGTGAGTAAAGTTTCCAAAGTGATTTTTCATCCTTCACATATGTGACCTCAACATGAGTCAAAGCTCAAAGCTTCAGATGTGATTTGCCTGTTGTACTTCTTCCGCGCTGTATCCCTAATTTATGCATTATTGGCGTCCATTTTTAAGACTCTGTAAAGTTTAAACAATGCATATTTGTTTTCCTTTAATCAAAACCACTGCCTGAGGACACTATTCTCAACAAAAGACAACAACAAAGTCTTATCTTACTGAAGGACCAACAATTGAACACATATGTGTAACTCAGTTCTAGTTAGGCTTATTACAGCAATGAGCTCATGCTGCTGTTTTGGTCAATGCGCCTTCAAAAAACCACAATCCACTGGTTAGGAGCCAGCAGGCTGAGGGGATGGTTAACAATCAGAGAAACACGATGTCACTTCGAGGAAACGGCTGACCACCAGATCAGCTCTCTGGCCAACTGTGGTCTCAAATTTGGTGTGCTGCTGTTGGGACCAGAGGAACAAAGACAGATATGTATGTAGCCTGAAAACATTTGCAAACCGAATAACAACCTTTAACCTAACCTCAAATTCTATATCATGAGTAAAAGAAGAGGACACACCCACACAGACTGGTCACATGGTGGGCAAAAGGACTTCTGCCGCAGCAGGGGCACTCTGTAATGTCCTTTGCGCAATAAAAACAAACAGCAAAGTCAAAGGAAGATGACAAATATCAAATAACACCAACCGTATACAGCTGATGCTCATCTGTTCCTTCCCCAAAACGGAAACCTCCGTATTGCAGCAAGACAACCACAAAACATACAGATCACTGAGATTCTTACCAAACAGCAGAGAGAACAAAATAAGGACAGGTGGTACTTCTTTGTTCTGTATGTGTACTTGAGTTAACTAAGGTCGCATCGTTTACGTCATGTCACTCACTTAAACTGGTTGAACTTGTAGGAAGTAGTTTATTAATATTTACTGTCATAAAAAGTAATTTAAGTCTAAGTAAAAACAAGTATATATACACTTCAAGATGCACCTGTAATTCTTATCATAATTCAAATCATAATTTGAATACATAGGAAAAAGTAGTAGTAAAAGTATAAAGTCCATATTTATATTCATTCCTGACAGTCAAATTATTCTAAAAGGGCTTTTCAACTCTCATGAGGCTCTTCTGTCAGCAGTTTCAGTGGGCAGATTGGAGCAGGATTGTGGTCAATATCTTTAACAAGGACGCATATTTTCATTACCGTGACGCGTCTAAATCCAGGCCCAACAAATACCACCCAGCAGCACAACTGCAGCTTCTTTTTATAGCTGCTGTTTGTTTGTTTTTGAAGTTTATGTTTTTAAGATTACAAAGCTGCAGCTCTAGCTAATTTCCACTGAAAGTATCAAGTATATTTGTAATTTTTGGTTCTATGAAGGAGAACGAAGGGTGATCCCGAACAAACTGTCAACCTAGGCTGGTCATGCACCTGGAAGAGTTTCATCCAAACCAGCGCGGTAAGTGTTTAGAAGAGAAAATAAATAAAATAAAAGAATTTGCAACCATCTATCCAGTGTAGGTAACTGCATTTCTATTTCAGTAACAGCCACGTTCCAAAAAACAAATTGCTGCTGTAACTTTTATTACCTGCAGTGGGCGTATGTGTTAAAAATCTATACCTTTTGTTGCCTGTAGGACAGAAAAAAAACTCCCCACCAACCCCACGCGATTTTATCAATCCGTAATAAAAAAGTATTTAATGAAATAAAGTTCAGCACAAAACTCTTGTTTGTTTACTTTGTTGACATTAATAATGTTTATCCAGCTTAGTTTCACTCCCTATTTTTCCTCTGGTGGTGGCTCTATGCCCAGCAGGTGGGTCCAGCTCGCAGTTTGAGAACCAGGTGGTGCAGCTAGCAGGTGGCAGATAAAAAGCCCAGCAATTATGCTTATTCTAACTGAAGTACTTTTTTTAAATCTCTGGTGGAATAACTGATTACTTAGTAAAAAAAAAAAATTACAATTCATATTGATCTGAGCTTTTACTTAGCCTCTCCAACATTTGGATCTGCATCTTTCCTCGCTTGTATTATCACAAATTTAATACAAGAGAGGAAAGGTGCTGTTAAGCAGAACAGGCAGAATAGGCAACAGTCTCGGCTCTGGGCAGCGGTGAAGCCAATGCACATGCTGCTAATCAAATGCACTCAATTAACTCAATCACTGTCAGCAAGTGTGAGCACCTCTATAAAAACAGAAGTTGTAGCAGTTTGCTGGTCTGGAGCATTCAGCTGTCTGTTAACACAATGCCACAATCTTCCCAGGAGTGGAGGCAAATTCACCCCAAAGTCAGACTGTGCAGTGCTCTAAGAAACTGCAAAAAAACAAAAAACAAGCTACAGCTCAGACTTTACATGTTAAATGTTGAAGTTCATGACAGTACAATTAGAAGACTGAACAAGTATGGCTTGGAAGGGCTGGAAGGGTTGCCAGGAGAAAGCCTCTTCTCTCTAAAAAGAACATGACAGCACAGCTTAGGGTTCAAAGTTACATCTGAACAAACCACAAGACTTCTGGAACAATGTCCTTTGGACAGATGACACCAAAATGGAGATGCTTAACCATAATGCACAGCACCATATTTGGTAAAAACCAAACACAGCATAGCAGCACGAACACCTCATTGGACAGATGTGAGGCCATCTGTCCAACAGCTAAAGCTTGGCCCAAACTGTGTCATGCAGCAGGACAACGATCCCAAGCACAGCAGCAAATCTACAATAAAACGGCTGAAAAAGAAAAGAATGAAGGTGCTGCAATGACCCAGTCGAACCTCAGTCCAAATGAATTACTGTCGCAGGACCTTAAGAGAGACGCGCATAAACAAATGCCTGCAAACCTCAATGAACTGAAGCAACACTGTAACGAAGAGCAGGTCAAAATTCCTCCACAATGATGTGAGACTGACGACGGCAGGCAGCAAACAATTACTTCAAGTTATTGCTGTTAAATGTGGTTCTTTAGGGTGTCAGGGTTCTAGTCAGCAGCTGATCACCCGGCGCATGCTACCTGACACTGACAAAGGAAATAACTGCATCCCAAAATAATACGATAGCTTACACTGGTCAGGGAAGCTAGCTGGAGTGAAAATAGTGACTGGAAAGGACATCAACTCTTTTCATTGCTACTACCACTTCTATTAAGATACTAGACCTTATTCTATATTTCTCAGTTATTTAGCTCATTTAATTTTCATTTTTAAAAGGAATACTGTAATCCTTTCAAAGGCTACCTTGTAAAATTTCCAGAGTAACTATTAATAGTTTCAGCCGCTAACTACTTCCTCCATTATCAGCAGAGCAACAACTGCGTTTTATTCTCGTCTCTGATCTTTTATGCGTCTTTTTGGGATGAAGAGCAAGAGAGACAGAGGGAAAGATGAATGGGAATTCAAACATAGCTCAAAGGTCTACCGATTGTACTGCGGCTCTCTGTAGTGAGAGAGGGTCACTTTGACCTGCTCACAGTGAGAGTGAGAGAGAGAAAGAGACACAGAAATATAGCATGAGAGAGAGAGATGACATCAGGGAAGGAAAAAAAAAAAAAAGGGGGCTCACGCTTTCATCTGCCCGCCAGTGGTTCAAACAACCACACCTCTGACAGGACACCCGTGTGTGTGTGTGTGTGTGTGTGTGTGTGTTATGCACGTGTGTGAATTAAAACTGAAAAGACGAGAGAAGCCTGAGCTTTGATGTGTCCCATTCACACCAACCAAACACTCCAATGAAAATGTGGACAAATGGAGAGAGTACTATGAGTAAGATGGCGTGTGTGTGTATGCGTGTATGGTACAGAGAGAGAGAGAGAGAGAGAGAGAGAGAGAAACTGTTTGTCTTTTGATGTGAACCCACCTCCTACTTCCTCACTTCTCTCATATCTACTGATTCCCACTTCACCCAAAGCCCCCCCTGTCCCACAGATTCACATGGTCTGTGGGGGCCTGAGAATGTGCTCCAGTGCAAAAACAGGGGTCATCTAACCTGAGAGCACACTCTGCACAATCTGTGTGTGTGTGTCTGTGTGCTTATGCGTTTGCGGTGAGGGGTTATGGGGTGACGGAGAGTCACAGCCTTCAAACGAACACTAACCATTTCCTTCAAAAGGATTCTAAAATGCAGCAGTTCCCATATATAATTAGTTGAATACATTTTACATTTTGATGTTAAATAACGATTCACTCTACATGTATGTATGGAAGTGGCCTGCATATGCAAAGAGAAGACTTGAAACAAGTTCAAAGGGAAAACAGTGGAAGCTAAAGAAGCATACTGAATATGAAGTACTTGTTAGTGTCTTGTATCTAAATGATAATCCAAACCTATTTTCAGCTAAAGGTCATTTTTCTATTTGCACCAAAACTGTAAATGCATGCAAAATGGTCCAATTCTGCAAAAAAGACAACCGGAATTCAACTGCATTCAGATAATGCAAATTTATCACAACACTCACCTGAAGGTACTTCATATTATTAGGTCAAGACCTTAAAACACAGCTGATGATCCCCTATGAGCAAGCACTTGGAGAGAGTGAGGAGGAAGAACTTCCTCACAGTTCCCCTGGCAGGACCTAGCTCGCTCAGCAAAGGGCAGTTCTCACTGTTTTAATGGTAACACAAATATTATTGTGTGTGTACAAATTGTACTCAGAGTAGAGCTGCTACTTCTCTGCATCGAAAGGAGCCAGTGGAGGTGGTTTGTGTGTCTGATCATCTTCGGGTGTTAGACCCAGGACATGCTGGAGAGATTACGCTCTCGGCTGCCTTAAGAAGGACTTGGTGGACCCCCAGAAGAGCTGGAGGAGGTGGAGGGAGGGAGAAAGAGGCCCGGGCATCTCTGATTAGACTGCTGCACCTGCGACCTAGATCCTGATAAGTAGCAGAAAATTGATGGATGGACAAATATTGTTTTAAGTTAAAGACTGACACTGCCAGGGACATCCAGAAAGCTAATAACTAGGACCCATACTACATGACTGCAACTTGAAACTTTCTGTTCTGTACCAGCTGATGGACTGCTTTCCATGTTATACTCTTATCTCTTTCCTTGTTTCCTGTTGACGCTATCCTATCTAATAAACAATTTAAATTTAAACCTTAAATAAAAGCGGGTCAGTGATGTGCCATCATGTGCCACCAGAGCAGCTTCAACGGATCTCTGCTGGAGGGGTGAGCATCATTCTTCCTAGAGCTATACCCTCATTTTGTGTTTGATAGTGTCTATCCAACTCAGACCAACTTTTATTGACTTGCAGTGACTCATGTAAGGGAACAAGCGCAGACGTATCAAAGTAAAGGTCACTAACAAGTCACAAACATAGTTTAAAAATTTTAACCATTATAATTGTGCAATATATAATGCGATGTACCATAAAGTAGGAAAGTAAAACTAACTAATCATCGTTTTTGTCACTGATTGTTGATTACTTTCCGTTTAGCAGTCTATAAAGTAAGAAAACAAAGAAAATGTCAAACTGACATCTGTTCAGCATCCAAAAACCTACATGGGCAAAGTTGTGTACTTCAAAAAAAAAGATTACAATTTTAAAGGTGTAAGATAGAAATTTTACAACCAATTTCCACAACAGAAATGAAAAATCATGAAAATGAAAACTAAAAACCTCTGAGAAGACACAGGCCTTCTAACAAGGCCTTGAATTGAAATGTAAAAAGACTTCAGGGCGTCCAACACTGTAGGAGACTGAGAAGGGATACAGTCAAATAAATGAGGCAGTGACAGCAGGAGAAAGGGGGACAAAAAGAGGGAAAGGCTACGAGTGTGAATGAACTGGTGAACGGAAAAGTAAAGAAAGGGAGGACAGGAGGGAAATGAATGGATCGAGAGAGCAGAGGTGTGCTCTGTATAGAAAAATGGACGTATCCAGCTGTCCCGTCCATCCAGCTCTACCCAGAAACCCTTCAAGCAAACAACTACGATCACGGCTGACCACTGTAGCATCCCCAGGCTGCTTTTATTCCCTCTCATTCATTCATTCATTCATCCATTTTTCCTCTCCTCCGGTGCTTTAAGCCTACCAATTATCATCAGTTGCCCCCAGACGGCCTCTGTCCTTGTTCCTGTTTCAGCTGGCTTTTCAAACAGCCCTGCATTAATAAGCCAGTTGTTACAAATAAAAAGGGAGGTGAGCGGTGATTATTCAAAGCCCTGCTAAGAGACAGAGAGAAAGAGAGCGCGAGCCCATGTTTTACACCTAGAGCGGGTAAAAGCGCCGCCCGCAATTCATAGGGCTTGGTATGAAGAGTGTCAAAAATAATAATAAAGGAGAAGAAGGCTGCAATAGACCTGGAAATTAAAAAAAAGGATTCACACTAAATACTTAAAAACACCCAGTGATGCTAACGGAATAATTATAATCGTCATAGAGGGCATCCTCAACTAAAGCAAAACAAAACAAACAAAAACTAGTATGAACTCGGGTTTGGAAAGAATAATGATGAACTATGAACGTGTAGCTATCATCACATTAGCAACTGGTTGTGGACTCTACACATTAAAGCCATAGCCATTTAAGCCATTAGCATTATACTCCTTCCATCTAGTGTTAGCTGACGTTATCAGCTAACACTAGAGAACTGGAAGTTAGTGCTAACATGCATATGCAATGATTAAAAAAATAAATAAATAAAAAAAATAAAAAAGCAGAAACAAAAACAGAACCTTCAGGATCGCTAGAAAAACGTATTGCTCTTTTCTCATATGAATGTCCCGCAAATAACTTACTGATTTCTGCCTGACCCACTGTTCAGAGTTCAGAACAGAAGGAATTTAACAGTGTTTGTAACATTTGGTATTATTTGCTTCACTCTATTACAGCATTTTGCCAGTAGGCATTATCTCCAATTCCAACGTTAGCAGCCCCAGCTAACCACGCATCATTCTTGCCTTTTCTGTTTCCATTAAAGCCGGGCCCAGTCTAGTTTCCTGAGAATTGCAATAAACAGTCACTTTGTTGATGATAAGACTTAAACAAGCAGACTGTGAATGAGAAAAAGGCTGTAAAGGAAGCCAGTATGGTGACAGTATAATTAACT
Organism: Cichlasoma orientale; assembly: GCA_034780415.1. NCBI lineage: Eukaryota > Metazoa > Chordata > Actinopteri > Cichliformes > Cichlidae > Cichlasoma > Cichlasoma orientale. The sequence continues at coordinate 137,519 of JAVDPK010002729.1, read as the reverse complement.
GTTCCAGACAAAGATTTACCACAGGGTTATATTATGATGGAAGTTCAACACAGCCACACTTTCTTTGCGTTAGCTGGCTCGACAAAACCTAAAACTCCAGTTGGAGATAATGGGTATCACAATGGCGATTATCACCTTTCTCTGTTAAGCCAGGCTTTCTGCTTCAGGCTCTGTGCACACTCACATAATATTGGGCATTTCACACGATGCAACTCTTCTTCTTGAGTGTATAAAGAACATAGAGAATATAACAGTGAAAGGCAACATTGTTGCAAATAAGACAAAAGTACTGCTGCAGAAAATCTTTAATCTTGGGCTGTAGCGCACAGAGCAGTAAAATAAACATTTTAATTCAAGTTAATTACTTTAACTCTGAGTGCGCTCTTGGTGCGGCTGTTTATTTCTAATGTGATGGCTGCACATTAGTGCTCTGAAGCTTTAAAGTGGATATATTTAATCACTAAATGTTACTATCCTGTAGCCTAATAAAGGAGTTGTGGAGTCACCAAATTAATGCATACACATTCCCGTGACAATGCAACGCACAGTTTATGTTTCATTCAGTGGTTTCAGTAAGATATGGCTTAACAACTTGCACATATATAAAGTATTCCCACAACAGAAATATATATTGCACTTTAAACATGCTGTAAATAAAAGAATCAGTGAAAGTGTGGCGCTTCCGGATAGGTTTAAACCAAAACTCTGAACACATACAGTAACTTGCCCCCGACATGGTTCGTTTACCACGATGACTTAGACAGGTAAAACGAGAGACACTTTTGTGACACAGAAAACTCCAATTTTGACATAGTTCACTAAACTGTTCGTAGTACATCCCTCAGAATGGTTAATTTTCTTACAGTTGTCTATATTTGTAAAAGCCACTCACCTGCACACCTGAAGCTCTGAGCAGTGAGCCCCTTCTCCACAGCCAGACAGGTGAGAATACTGAGGAAACTGGTGGTGACTGACTGCCGCTTGGCTCTCTGGGCGTCCCTTTGCCTCCTGTCCCTGGATGGATTTGATCGCAATAGCACCCCTTGGAGACCAGGAGGTCCTTCTCCTGATTCTGTCCCTTCTTGTGGAGGCCTCTGTGTTCTGACAACCTCCTGTAAGGCCTCTACCCATTCCTGGGCCTTAAGATGACCATCAGCACGAAGTCTAAGTACCTCCGTGGGGAAAACAGCCTGGAAGAATTCCCCTTCATCTGTCCATGGCTCTCCGTTCTCTGGCTTATGATCATGTTGCACAGCAATGCAAGATGCCAGGGTGTACTGGAGGACAGGCTGGGAAACCGACCCACGGCCTTCGGTAGGGAAGGCCTGGAGAAGAGATCTGGTGAGGACAAAGGTGAAGGCTCGCCAGTTGTTCTGATCCGTCAACTGGTAAAGTAGACCGGCTTTAAGAACATCCTGGCAGCATTGCGTGAACAAAGGCAGGGTGGTGGGTCTGCTCGGGACACCAGAATTCGGCGGAAGAGTGAGGGATGCCTCTGCTGAGGTGGGGGTGTCGCTTTCGCCGTCAGGCCTGGTGTCGAGCCCAGACGGAGAGGGCGAAGAAGAGGGGGACATGGGTGCAGGAAACTTGGCGACATGCTGATTTTCCACTCCGCTCTTACGCTGGTGATTCTCCTGCCTAATGGGTCTGGCTGCCTGCACCTTCTCCAAAATCAACCTTCTCCACTCCATGGCTTCCCATTGGTTGGCCGCCCTCAGCTGAAGACGTGTGCTATTGAAGAAGACAGCCTGAAGCGTGCGTTTGTCTGCGGGCTGGGTGATCTGGCTGGGCTGGCTGCAGGGAGCTGGAGAGATGACGCTCTGGCAGTGTGACAGTGAGTAGGCAGTGCCCAGCTGGCGGTTGGCGCTGCTGTCCAGAGTGTACAGGCGGAGCTCGCAAGGCGTCAGCTCGACATGGCAGGTTGTCCAGCGGCCTCGGGGCCCTTCACGCTGCTCCATCTCACCCTGCTTCACCACACTGTTACTGCTGCCTTTATCAGCTGGACAGGCACAGAAAAGGAGCAGGAAAAAGGTAGAAATGAAACATAAATGACTAATATACATGTTCAGAATAAGCAGTTTTATTTAAATAAAAACCTTTCTACTGGCAAACCATTTATAACCATCTGCGTTTTTAATGGGGCCAAAAATGTGTGTTTATACCAATCCCATGTTACCTCTCCATTCGAGCCATGTGACTTTAGTAGGTAAACAACATGTATTATAAGCTTTAAATAATACGCTATAACAGTACTGAAACTTCTGTGTATCATTCACCAACCTGTATGCTTAACAGCTGGCTCTGAAGAGCATGGAGCGTGTTCCTTTTGTGTGTGTTGGCAGCTGTATTGTTTACATGGTTCAAGTTAAGTGTTTATTGCATATAAAAAGCTAACACTTTTCATAACTCCCTCAAGATCAGTAATCTAGTTTCTAATATTTTCACGACATTTAAAAAAATAAAAGCGATAATAACAAATTTTAAGTTCAATAGTAATTTTTTAACCGCCCAAATTGGTACTAGTTCAAGCCAGCCAGGTGAAGATGATTTCCACAGGAGACACATCTCCTGCAATAAAATATTTAAACTACAATAAAGTTTTGTAAATAAGCTTTAACATGTGTTTTAGCTGCATTTATAATCCACTGTTTTGCCATTTACATTTTATCATGTTTAGCAATTTTTAAAAATATACTCAATCAAAAATACTGCTCAACATGATATCTCTAGCAGAGCATGAGAAGGTAATAACACAGAAATGGTGTGCCTGGGTCTGATGTTGAGATACTGAGTGGTGGGAACATATGGATGAAAGCCAGAGGTGTAGGCTGAGTTTCTGTGGAGGTGCCTACCATTTTTGTTTCGCTGTTGCTTTGTGTTCTCTCTTAGAGTCAACAAAAAGGGTAGCTGCTATGGATTCAGCTACACGCAGACTTTAAAGACTAAAGGTTGGGAACAATACTGAAGGTAGATTCGTTGTGGTGTTTTCCTTTAATGAAGAGCATCTATAGCTTGAACTCCTACTGATAAAAGACTGGGAGACTTCAGAGCACTTGAGGGAACTTGAGAACATCAAAATTAATTCCAAGGCAACAACCTACATCCTCTTGATTTGCTTACGCGGCTTATTCCCATCTCATTTGTTACAACTCTAATCTACTTCAAAAACCATAATCAAGGTCGCTTAGTTTCCTGAAGAAGGTCACTTATCAGAGCCTTGTTGCTCAGACCTGAGCGTTTGTATTTTGGTCAGAGATAGCTATCCACAGGTGCTCCTCTGGAGACATTTCTTGTAATGAAGGCAGGAAGAAACAGTATTGTTAAAGAGGCCAGTGGGCAGCCTGTCCCACTGTCCTAATCTGAAGGCTGGAGCACGCCTTTTCTCTCTGATAATCCTGTCTGTTGCTAAGAAAGTTTGTTTCAAACGAATTTTTCTTTTCTCTCTTTCAGTCTTGTCCTGTGATTATAGTGAACTTTCTCATTGATTCTATGGCAACAGTTTTGAATATATATCATCACGTTTGTACATACTTATATCAGAAGTAGACTAGCATTGGGGTTTCTTTATTTACCTGTCACAATCTTAACAAAAATTATCTTTAGTTATTCTCACAAACACAGCCATATACTATCAAAAAGACAGAGCAAACATAAAAATATGTGTTGAAAGTTGAAATCTGCTGTAACTGTAATAACAGTAACTTTGCATTTTTGAAATGGTCAAGTCTGATGTGTAGTAAGCGTTCATCTTGGCAGACATTGTTTGATGAATGCCAGCGACCTGTGGATGAACATTTGGAACCTTTCACATCCCTAAATGAAGCCAACACTGGGAAAAAATAATCATCATTGTTGAAAACCTCGATTCACTGCGTCTCCACTAAAAGAGGAACAGAAAGAAAGATATGCTATGCCGAGCAGGGCAGGAACTACAAGCTAAAGTATGAAACCGGTGACAAACTGGTGGCCTTTCGATAAGGAAGAAAAAGCTGAGGACTCATAAAGAGTGTAATTGTACTGCAAGCTGTTCACCTTCAATCATTTGGTAGCTTGTAGGACAAAATCCATGCATACTGTATATAATGAAACTGGGATAAATTTATGTAGAAAGTCTTTTTGGATCGCTTATCTTTTTTCTATTGTTTCACATCAAAACATTCATTATACCCCTGCAACAATAGTTACTTTACACATTAAAACTATTTTCCAAGCGGAACATGTTGAGAACTCAATTTAAACCGTGACATACTGAAGCTTTTTGACCTGACAGACCTTAAATCAAAGCTTACTGGAAAGACACGTTTTCTAAATCAATATGACAAATTGATTTAATTGCTAACCCCGACCACAAGCAGCCTAATTGGTAGATGCAGCATTCTGGTTAAAGGGGGAAAAGGAAAAGCTAATTCTCTTAGAGCTCCCGTTAACTTAAGGGTGGAAAGCCCGGTGCCTCATCAATCTTATCAAAACAACAGCTGACATGGTGTCACTCTAGGTCTCTGACTATGCATGTTAACAAACCATTTGCTAAAGGAACAAATGAATATGCAAATGAAATCAGCTCTGACTGATTGGCAGTCTTCACGCTTGGGAGGCTCGAGATGAGAATTAGGCATTGTGGTGAGGAAAACTGCTCTGTTCAATTAGCCTTCATCTCTACCTGGTGGGTTTTGACATCACACGCAGTAACAGTCTAACGTACACATACAAGCCGTCAACTTTAATGCTGCCACAACTGTGTGCAGTCATTTGTGTACCAGTCATTTTGGCAATCTTCAAAGAAAAGTCAAATAGCTCCCACAGAATGTCAAAAAATATTTTGACTTAAAATGCCTGTCCCTAACGAATAGTAAGCCAGAGCTGAACAAACAACACTTTTGTCTTAGTTGTAAGGTCTGTGCTCTTGCCAGATGTTTACCCAATCCTGACCTCCACAGTAAGGCCTAGGTAGTCGATCCTCACACACATAAATGAGGTCACAGGTGAGCGCTACAGAGATACAATCATTTATGCTTACATTCACCTACAGCCAAATTAGAATCACAGAGCACCTCGCATGCATGTCTTTGGACTGTGGGGGGCCAAAGAGGGAACATGGGAACACTACACAGAAAGGCCCCAGTCAGGTGGCAGGTTCAAACCAAGATCCCTGCAGATGTGAGGCGACAGTGTGAACCACTGCACCACTGTGCCGCTGGCTCTCTGTCTTGTCAACCTTAAGATTTAAATTCAGAGGAAGGAGGCATTTCATGCATGCTACATCAACAGGTTTTCTTCACAGGTTTGCAATAGTTTTGCTTTAAGCATACACTGTTTTCAAGTAAGCTTACATGACTGTCGCATCTGTGCTTCTCGTTCTCAGTTGGTTTAACATCTGTTGGGATGCTTTTATTGCACACACTGCAGTCGTGAACATCAATCATCGTCGATTAATAATATCATACTTTACTTGTTTCCCGTCAGCTCCACTGTGTGTGTGTGTGTGTGTGTGTGTGTGTGTGTGTGTGTGTGGGTGTGTGTGTGTGTGTGTGTGTGTGTGTGTGTG
>JAVDPK010002729.1:118853-129282 GCA_034780415.1 Cichlasoma orientale | reverse complement strand
AAAAAGTTGTATTTCTTTTAAAATTCAGCTGGTGCGGCTTATATTCAGGTGCGCTCAATAGTCCGGAATTTACGGTATTTATTTTTGGTCAGAGTGTTGGGATGCATGCATGCCTCTAATCAAGATATTTTTTTAACTTTGTATTTCATTTGCATTTACTGGTGATTCAAGAAGAAATCATATACATAACCTGAGAAATTAATAAATTATGCATTTCATCCTATTAATATATAGGATAACTAATACCACTGAAACACTGACAAACCAAACAACACAAAGACCTAATAAGTACTAATTAAAAAACTTGATCCGAAACACAATTTATAAAACTCTTCACATATCAAGGTTCCCACACTTCTTGTGTACATGTATACCACACTGAATGGTAAAAATACAGTTTAAAGTTTTGGTTCATCTGCAGCTTGTATCTCAAACAATCCACTACATACCTAAAGAAAGCAAAATCCACGATATCATACATTTAACCCCTGAAATCCATGATACTGGATTATGCATATCATACACTCACCTCACACATCCTCTGGAATAATGCAAAAATTAAACTACTTTCTAAATTTATATATTAATTAGTCAAATTTCATGTTTAGAATCCCTGTTGTATTAACTGCAGATTAATTTATTATCACTGACTCATCTTTTCAGTTCTACTACGCAGTTGGACTAACTTAGTCACATTAACATGTACATGATGTTATGCACAGAAAGACACAGTGTGTGTATGAACTCACCCTCTTGCTGGTGGTTGAGGATCATGTTCTTCAGGGTGTTGCAGTCCATTGCGGGCAGTCCGTTGTCGGTGCAGGCAGACGGGCGGTAGTGCACATCTGACCTGGACCGGCTGTGTCCCTTCTTAAAGGCCGAGTTAGATGAGGAGTTGGTGGTGTTGTTGGTGCACTCCTTGGTATGGGCAGCCAGGTCATTGGTGGAGCGTGCTCGGCTTCTCTTGCCGTGCCTCAAACCCATCCCTAGCCCCAAAACACTGAAGTTATCGGCCCACGCTAGGCCTAGAGGCCCCACCTCTGGCTGCTCTCCAGCCAGCAGGCTCCACACGCCGCTGGAGCTCAGCTTGCCCAGAGCTGTATTGGAGACCTCCTGCAGCTGCTTAGACTGCCTGGCAGGCTGAAGATTCCCCGTTTGTGCCTGGCTTGAACCTTGGCCTTGTATCCTATCTATGCAGTGGATGAAGTCCTCTGTGGCCTCCAGAGCTGGGCTGATATCACCCACCATGTCAAGCTGCTCAAGACCCTCCATGGCTGTACCAGGATTAGCTGGAAATCTTACAACTAGACAATTATCCAAAAAGGGTGTAAAATTCCTGTTAGCAGCATCCACATGTCCAGCAACAAAAACAGCTGTCAGTTGGACAAAGGCAGATCTTTTAGGTATGCTGACAAGCCAATAACAAAACAACACCCAAGCAGTATGCAAGCTTCACAAACTGCTGTCTTAAGCTGGGCTCTGCCCTCTGCTTAAAGACAGTACACTCATCCAGGGTTACAGTCTTCTTTTTTTAATGATGTTTCACGAGCTCTGCTAGGGGAGTCAGTATATTCTCAGGAGAGCTACTGCGGCTTCATGCCAGGACTGGCAGGAGCTGGGACTTTCCAATACAATCCAATCTGGGTGGCAAACTATCTTACGCAGCCAGATGCACTCACTTTTGGGAGCAAAAAGCAGTGAAGTCCCTCTCCTCTGACTGAACTGTTCAGGGATGGGAATCAAAATCAAACATCAGCTTTATGACTTATACTCTTTAGGCCAATCAGGTGACTGTTAGAGCATCAGATGGAGGGCATTTGTGGCTTCACTGTAACAGAAGGAAATAAAGAAAGAGGAAGTCATAAGAGGAAGCATGCAAAATAAACACGAAGAATGGAAAGACAGCTGACAGGAAGAAAACCTGCTTTGCATTCCAGGTACTTTTGTGAAATTGAAATAGAGCTTCTGTCAAGACTAAAATTAGGCAGCAGGATAATGAAGCCTCTACTTGAAGTTTAAGTATCAACATACCCACCTGCAGGATCTTCATCACACTTAGACCAAAAAAACCTTCAGATTCCTTCTCAGCAAACAGAAACAATCATCATCCCTCGTATTGGAATAATACTTGACTTCCTCCTCAGCAGCTTATCACTGGAGTGAGCAGACAGAGAGGAAGCAGGCCTGGGTGGGGTTCCCATCCATCTGCATGACTGCCTGTCTCTTCTGATTGTCTCCACTCCTCTGTCTCCCTCCCTCAATATATACACACTTCTTTCTTTCTCGTTTGTGCTCTCTCACTCTCATTGATTTTTCCCCTCCTCCACAGTTCAGCCTCTTTTACTTTTGTCCACTTATGAATTATTTAATGGCCATGACATCACTGCAACTCATTTTCATGTAGCAATTTACCTGTGATAATTTGTTGACAATAAAAAAGGCATTATCATGGGTATTACAGGGAGATTTTTTTTTTTTTTGCATTACTATGTGGGATTTATTACATTTAGCATCTGTAAACAAGACTATACAGTTAACTACCACATAGTTGTAGAACATTTGCTGATGGTAAATAGTACTAACATTACACAGAAACAGCTGACCCCTATACTTTTGTTTTTTTTTTATTATTATTATGTAATTTGATTTAAAAGTTACGATTCAAAATGTGTCTTCCGTGTAATTGTATCACAAGTTGAACCAAATAAATATTCACACAAAGAAAACAAGAGGAAACAAGTAAAAAAACCATTAATAATGTGTCATTTTGCCTTAAGTTGTGGGGCATATATCAAAATCACGATATATCGCATTGTTTGTGATGCAATGATGCACTTCATATTTTTTAAAAAGCATGCACATATTACCCAACACATTTTAATATATCCTATATATACACATGATGGTGATGCCAGTGTATGGTGGTAGTATTATGAGCTACTCTGTGATTCCTACAGTTTAATTCTGTTTAGGTGCCTGAATTCCAATTTTTGCTCTATTCTGATACACTTTTTTCCAAATTACAAACCAGTTTCCAAAAAAGCTGGGACATTTTGTAAAATGTAAAAATCATTTGTTGCTGTGTACCCATCACAAGCACTGACCTATTTGTAATTTACTTTTATTTTAACACTAGGTTTCATCTCATATGAATACATTTACCATGACATCATCAGCTTGGATATATAGCTCTGAGCTAATATTGCACTGTCATCAAGGTTGATTACTCATCAAGTTTCCCACTGAACTCCTGTTGACTCACACATGCTGACGAACTCATACAGTCAACTCGGTGCAGCAGCCAAGAAAGCAAAAAGTAAAAACCAACATTTATCTGTCATAAAATAAAACAAAGCAGGAACTTTAGACTGCCAACATTAGCTATATAATATATATATATATATAATAGCTAGATTTATCAGACACCCTTCAAACATGTTATCAGTGCTAAAGTTGCATAGTTTGTCCACCAGAGGGCAACTTCCCTGTCGGCAAAGCGTGGATTTGCAATGCCACAAACAAAACAATCTAGCTGATCTGATCTACCTTTGACAATAAAAAAAAAAAAAATTTAATCTGCATCATCATATTATCTTAGTAAGGAGTCACACACAAAAAATAATATTTAGGAAATCTGTTTATGTTTTGTATGTCTGAAAAAAAAATTGCTGATATATTGGATTTTTTTTAATGACCAAATATTGGTCTCAGTCTTAAAAATCCTATACTAGCTGGGCTCTATTCATGAGGTTGTCATATGTAAATTAAATGGCTTATAATTTTGTGAGACCCAGTGAAAGTTAATAAGTTAAGTTTGCAAATGTAGCTCCCACCATAAAGCACAGAGGAGCTTTAATGGTGGAACGGCTGTAGTGGCGATACTGTTGGACACCTACTGAATTCAAGGCAACACATAACTAGCACAGTAACATAATTCTGTGGTGACTCAACATCTCATCAGAACTGAGCTCAGTGGGGAACACCGTCTGCTTTTCAGAAGGATGATAATCCAAAACACCCCTTGAGGCTCTGTAAGGGCTGTCTGACCAAGATGCAAATTGATGGAGTGCTGCAGCACACGACCTCACCTCAACAATCACCTGACCTAAACCCAGCTGAGGAGGTTTGGGATAAGTTACACTGAAGAGTGCAGAGAAAGCATTCTATGTGCTCCTTTAAGCCTGTTGGACCATCTCCACATGAAGGCTACATGAAAACTGAAACTGCTATGAATATGCAAAGTCATTTGCATTGAAACAAAAATGAAAATATTTTTTTAAACAGGAAAACAGTTAAATTTCCATATCTTCCAATGTTTTACATCATCTTTAATGCCACACTGAGTTTCTATTTAGACTGAAGCTGCAGATTTTGAAATTTACAAATGTATTATTATGACCAACTTGAAGATCTGATTACAGAAATGATGAATACTGTGTAAATTACTGGTTTATTGCTGAGTTATAAGAATTGTAATCAATTCTTACTCCTGGGCTTCTGGATGTTTTATACAGAACCCCTAAAAGCTCCATTTTTACAGATAAAATGACAGACTTGAACACACTACAACCTGTAACTTTTTAATTAAAAAACAACTACAAAAAAACATAACCTTGCATGGATACCTGAAAGCATCACTGGTGCTCCTCACCTCTAACGCTATTTAGTTCATATTTCTAGGAAACTTTGCCCAATAATTTTGCCGAGATCTAATCGGGATAGCAGCTAGAGATGAAAACCTATCAGATTCAACATTAAGCACTGCTGTTGCTTCATCCACAAACACACACAGTCAGCATCTCAGCTGGAAACACTGACAAAGGTGAAGCCACGGTCAGACAGCTGCATTCACTTGCATGCTTTAGCTCGTTCATCATCTAAATACAGTTGAAATAAATGGATGTATGAAGTCGACGGAGCGCTGTGAAAGCTGCCCGAAAAAGGCCGTGATTAGTCCCAGCTAAAGTGATGTGAGCCGGGGCTAGTTAGCTCGCAGCTAACGCTAGCCTCTCTCCATCCTTGATCAATGTCATTTTAATACGAGATAAAAATGTTAACGTCTTAAAATGTGAACCATCGCATGTCGCTGGTGCTATACTGGTGTTGTCAGATATAGAAACTGGTGCTCCGCACAAGCTATAAAACATAAATCTCGACTCACCTTAGTGTGTTTACCATTATGTCATCTGACAGTCCGTCAACGAAACGCTCCTCTGGGTGCAACTGAGGTTAGTGGGATAAAGGTTCCGTGTAATGGTTGACTATTGTACACTGTATGCACCATACATACATGCATGCATACATACATACAATTAATACAATGTAATTCATTCATGAAAATAAAATATAAACAAAAAACAAATAAAGAAATAAAGAAATCAATACCTCATATTAAATAATTCCGTAGGAGCCAAAAATTATAATATGGAACTTAAATCCAAAAGAATATTTACTGAAAAAAGTTAAAGAAATTAGTAAAATTAGCAAAAATAAATAAATAATTAAAACCCAGTCTCTGACTATTTTTATATTTTATATTCAAAACCAGGTAAGAGGGTTACATGGTTCTCTTCCTTTTGTCATTTATTTAACCCCTGGGGGGAAAAAAAACAAAAAACTTCTGCATAGTAAGGGAAATAAAAAAGGAAATCCCATAAAAACAACTGCAAGCAATTATAAGGCTCCAAGCAGCCTCACACAATTTGGAACCAAAGGCTAGTTTTTTCATACACCAGTCGACACTGATAAATGGGAAGCACCCTGATGTATTTCCAAGTTGGACTTTCATCAGCAAAATAACCAGAAAACAAAGCATATTGTCCAATGAGGCTTTAATCAGAGCTTTGACTATTATACATGTACATAATATAATTCACTTATTAAATTCATCAATTATAAAACAGTAAACTACAGCCTAGATATTCACACTGGTTTCCCCTTTGCCAAACATTTATTTAACCAGAACACATCTACCACAGAACAAAGAAATCAATGCCACAAGCCTAGTGCCGGTCCCAAACTCAGATAAATGAAGAGGGTTGTGTCAGGAAGGACATCGGATATAAAATCTTTGCCAAACTAAAACATGCAGACCAAGAATCAGATTTCTGTACTGGATTGGATCGGTCAGGGCATTTGTTACCAAAGACCACCGCCAGTCCTGTTGGCCAACAGGGTGCCAGGGGTACTGTTGGCTGAAGACAGAGCAAGAGGAGAGGGGGAAGAAGTGTGTGATCTGTAGTGAGTCTGGAGAGGTGGAGGTATATATGCTCTGGAGAGAATAGGAATGAAAGTAAGTAGAAACAAGACAGAATACGTGTGTGAATGTGAGGGAGACAGGTGTAACAGTGAAGCTGCAAAGAATAGACGAAGCGTGAAGGTAGATGAGTTTATGCACCTGGAGTCAACCTTCCAAAGCAATGGACAGTGCACAAGAGAGGTGAAGAAGAGAGTGCTGGCTGGGTGGAGCGGGTGGAAATGAATGTCAGGCTTCATTTGTGACATGAGTGAAAGGGAAGGTTTACAAGATGGTAGTGAGACCTGCTGTGATTTTTGGAGATGGTGACACTGACAAAAGGGCAGGAGAAAGTTGAAGATGCTCAGGTTTTCATTGGGAGTGACCGGGATGGACAAGGTTAGAAACGAGTCCATGAGAGGGACAGCTCAGGTTGACAGTTTGAAGACAAATGGTTTGGACATGTGCAGAGGAGGGAAAGTGGATATACTGGACAAAGGATAGTGAATATGGAGCTGCCAGGCAGGAGGAAAAGAGGAAGAGCACAGAGATGAATCATGGATGAAGTGAGGGAGGACATCCAGGGGTCGGTGTGACAGAGGATGATAGGGACGGAGGTAGATGATCTGTGGTGACCCCTAAAGTGAGCAACTGAAAGAAGAAGAAGAAGAAGATACTGAAACTGAAAACCATAATAACCATGATAATAATCGTTATCATAATCATTGCCACCATGAAATATTGGAGTTTTTGTTACTTGGCATCTTTTTACATAAAAGTTTCTTAACATTCCTTCTTTAATATCTTCTGCGGGCTTTTTAGATTTTCCCGACAGCCTTTCTCTGTCTGTCAGTGACGCGTTCTGCATTAAACCAATTCTGCTGCACACAGGGCACTTCCATTATTTTCATTATCATGAAATGGGATAAAAATCCATAATAGGTGTGATCAATACCATGCTTGGTAGCAGAAGGTAGTGCATTTACTTAGTCTCACAAAGAAAGGTTCACGACATGCGTCTACACAGACAAATCTGACCAAGATGGGGAAAGGACCAAAAAGAGCAGGACAAAGAAGAGGTGGAGAATAGTTTGCAGCTAATGGGGTGCTTGAAGCTGACCCAGCACCCAAAGTGTCAGTCCAACAGAGAGAAACACAGTAATTCTCCTCCAACCTGTTTCACAGGGGCTGAATTGATGTATGGGGCCAAAACAAGATGCTTTATTACAGACACACTGAATCAATATTGTCATTTTCAAAAATCATTGACATGCAGTTTCATGTATATTGTTTGTAAGCATAACTCACACACTGGCTATGGGAAAACTTTGATTTTTTTGTGCAAATAAAGGCTTCGAGACAGACTGATGACTGCACAAAGATTCAGGGACCTTTGGGTGAAAACAATTTGTGGTTATTAAATATATTTCAATCTGTGAAGTTGTAATAGTTTCAGTAATATACAATACAACTGAAATATCAATGCCACTTCTGATTCTCAAGGCTCTTCTTCATTCAAAGACGTGTTAGAATTACTTGAATAATTAATTGGACGTTACTTTGATGTTATGTTTATCACAAACTGAACTGCATCAAACACGGAGCCCGGGAATGCTGATGACAAACAGCAGAATCTACTTTTTAATTTGTTAATCCTGGATCAGATTACCTTGAGTAAAAGTGGGCTCTTATTTTGAAATACAAACAAACAATAAATCATAGACAGTGTGAAATATGTTAAGTTGAAACTATCCATGTGACTGGAAGTCACTTGATATTAGATGGGTAGGAGGGCAGGGGTGGGGAAGCGGCAGGTTTCTTCTGGGTGCTCTGGTTTCCTCCCACAGTCCAAAGACATGCATGTTAATTGGTGGTTCTAAATTGATCATGAATGTGAGGTAGAGAAAGTGCCTGATGTGTATGGAATAAACAGCTCAATAAACGTTCTTCTCAAAGAATTGGCTCCACTATGTGACCCTCTCTGCAGTTTCACACTTTTCCGTTATGTTTATTAGACATTTTTAATTGTAGAAATTAAAGTCAGAAAGACCTCATCTTAAGATCTTATTCAAGTTTTTGACATTTTGTTCTTGAAGCCTCTTTATGGACAGGTCATTTTCCTCTTTAAAAGAGCACAGTAATAAGATGCTCTTCAGCTTTGTCCACATTTCCATTTGGTTGTAATTTCATTTGCAACACTAATAATAATAATAATAGTGATAATTTTACATTTCACAAATAGAAGTTTAAGTATTGTTGGTCCTCTATCTTTGCTGCAGTGCATCTGAGCTTTAGAAATCCTTTTAGGCTAAGTGCTTGTAGCTGAATATGGGGACTGATACAACAATTAAGCATCATCTTTAGGAATAAGATCGTCTCTGTCCACGAGGCTCCATCATTTTCCATCTAAGATCAATCTCACATCTCCCTTCCCTTGACTTATGGACTCTAGTCTCTCTCTCTCTCCTGTCACTCTTGCCTATTTTCTTTTCTTTATTTCGAGCATACCATCTTCTGCTGATGACTAAATTATGATTAGATTTAAGGATGTGCAGTGCTTTCATCTGTCTAGTGTGTTGTTTAATACTGCTCCCCCTAACCCCTCTCGAACCACCACCCTGACCCCCCAAACACGCACAACACAATAGACGTCTACCTCGACTCACTCACGCGCTATTGAAAAGAAGAGTGGCTGCTTGGTCCCCATGGAAACACCCCGTGTGTGTGTGTGTGTGTGTGTGTGTGTGTGTGTGTGTGTGTGTGTGTGTGTGTGTGTATGTTTCTCGCTGAGAGTGAGCTGGACATGCACGCGCCACAAACACAGGACAAATTTTATATGCAAATAGTCTGTAAGCAGCACACTGCGCTGCTCTAATGTTAGTGTGAGGATTATCAGGGAGATTACCTGACAGGCTTTAACAAAGTTGAGTGATATGCTGTACACGTGCTGGCCCGTAAGAAAGAGCAACAAGTGTATGTTCCTGTGGGAAGAAAAAAAAAATGCAAGCTCAGTCTCAAGAATGATTTAAGTAGCAAGGTAGCACAACATCAAAGCAGCAAATGTGCAAAGTGTGCAGTCCCGTGTTTTGGAATAAAACTCACTCATCTGCATTATGAGCGAATCATTAGGGAACAGCTTCAACACTGCCACAATAAAAATGGCATATTGAAAATAATTCTATGAAACATGAGCAAATGAACCTTTTAGCTTAACGTTTTCCCTTCTTAAAGTCAACTCAGTCCTCACTGAGTGACAACTCTTCATTAAATCTGTATTTTGAACGCGATGATAGAAACTGGACAGCTTGATGTTGATTCTTGTTGTGAAACAGAAAAATAACTGCTTGTGTTTTTCTTCATTCATTCCTGTGCATTTTAATTTATACATTTTTTACTTTTTAACTTTATATTTTGAGCCACAGACTTTCAGAAACTAACTGAATGATTGTTGTTGTATTAAAGCTTAAAAAAAACCCTGTAAAAACCAAACTTACTAAATTGTTTAAAATAGAGTTGGGCATCTACCAATTGAAAGGTCATGGGTTCGATCCCTGGCTACTCCACTCTGCATGCTGAAATACACTATATTGCCAAAAGTATTCACTCACCCATCCAGATCATTAAATTCAGGTGTTCCAGTCACTTCCATGGCCACAGGTGTACAAACCAAGCACTTAGGCATGCAGACTGCTGCTACAAACATTTGTGAAAGAATGGGATGCTCGCAGGAGTTCAGTGAATTCCAGCGTGGTACCGTAATAGGATGCTACCTGTGCAACAAGTTGAATCGTGACATTTCCTCACTACTAAATATTCCACAGTCAGCTGTTAGTGGTATTATAACAAAGTGGAAGCGATTGGGAGCCACAGCAACTCAGCAGCAAAATGCGCTTCTGGAAGAATGGTCAAAAATTCCCGCAAACACTCCTAAACCTTGTGGAAAGCCTTCCCAGAAGAGTTGAAGCTGTCATAGCTGCAAAGGGTGGGCCGACATCATATTAAACCCCATGGATTAAGAATGTGATGTCACTCAAGTTCATATGCGTGTGAAGGCAAACAAAAATTTTAGCAATATAGTGTATCCGTGAGCAAGACACTGAACCCTGAGTTACCCCTCGTGCACCTGTGTGTGTGTGTGTGTGTGTGTGTGTGTGTGTGTGTGTGTGTGTGTGTGTGTGTGTGTGTGTGTGTGTG
>JAVDPK010002729.1:105628-118753 GCA_034780415.1 Cichlasoma orientale | reverse complement strand
GTGTGTGTGTGTGTGTGTGTGTGTGTGTGTGTGTGTGTGTGTGTGTGTGTGTGTGTGTGTGTGTGTGTGTGAAAGCAGGTGCATAGGTACAGAAAAAAAGAACTTGTGTGAACGTGTGTGTAATTGGGTGAATGAGTGCTCAGTTAGAGTAGAAAAGTGTAACATAAGTACCGAACCATTTACCATTCTCTTGGCAAAAGCAAATCACCCGCATTAACCACAATGCAACTGGACATCTGACAGAGATGTAGTTCTGTGTTGC
Source organism: Cichlasoma orientale (assembly GCA_034780415.1). Lineage (NCBI taxonomy): Eukaryota > Metazoa > Chordata > Actinopteri > Cichliformes > Cichlidae > Cichlasoma > Cichlasoma orientale. The sequence goes on along the minus strand of JAVDPK010002729.1, from coordinate 118,491 downwards.
TAGCGGTGACTTTGCGTAGGTAGGTGTGAGTGGAGATGGACTGCAGATGTGCCTCTCTGATACATGCTTTCTAATTTATTTTAGTTTATTAATTATATTTTCCACACAAGTGCATAAGACACCAGTAGACAGAGCTGTAATCCCCACACTGTCACAATGGGTGAGCAACAGGTGAGTGTATCCCAGATATATCAGTGTACACTGAAGTTCCTGGTGAAGCTAAGCCTGGTTTAGATGAATAACTTGCAACATAGTAGGGAATTATCTGAGTTTCCTGCCACAAAACCTGATTTTGTAAGGCCCGTCCTAACTGGTAACTATGAAGCACCCCTCCATACTGTGTGTTAGCAGTAACATTATTATGGAAGATGGCAGCAACATAATATAGAGATGTAGCTGTTTTCATATTTCACTGCTGTGGAGATCTTTTACAAAAATGATCTTAAAACACACGATAGCAGACAAATTCAGACTAATCTGGATTAGCGGACACGTGTGAGTATTCAATGTCCATTGAATAGCACAATACCAGTGTGTGTCTGTGTGTGTGTGTGTATTTTTGTGTGGTTGTGTGTTCAGCCCTGGAACCACATGTCTCATTCACACCTAATGATCGCAGCCTCTCACTGGTTGCCATCTCTCCTCCCAGACCAAATCCAATTACTGGGGACAATAGAAACCAGCTCCGAGCTCGGGGCTCCATCAGCTCCTCTGTGCTGCTGCTCCCTGCTCCAAGACTCCTGCTGGACATCTAATCATGTCAAGGGTCCACAAGGGCCACAGAATACACCTGTCTGCGCACACACAAATGCGCGCACACATAAGAAAGTAGAAAAACACAAATACAAATAAAACAGTCTACAAAAAGGCACAAGCAAATAGAAATGAGAACGCATAACTAAGCACAGATATTTACTGATGCAACAACAAGCAAACATGAAAAACCGAACACACAAATGTAACACAAACAAGATATGGGGTAATATAGGCACCGCCGAATAAACAAACCTTTCTTGGTCTTTGCAACAGAACTAGAGTTACAATGGCTCCATCTAGTGGTCAGGTCTGCTTTTCCTAAAAGTGTTTTTAATTTTGAGGTGTGACTTTTTATTCTCTCTCTGTGCATATTTATTGACATCATCTATGAATAAATAAACAAATTCATTAAGCAGACTAGATAGAAATCTGCCAGAATTGGTAAAGTTTCTGGAACTTTGAAGATTCTTTGAATATTCCAACTATCTATCCATCCATCTATTTTTTTCTTCCTCTTATCCCCGTCAGGGTTGGTCAGGTCTGCTTTTCCTAAAAAACCCCTTTGCTGCGATGCCTCGCAGCAAAGGGGTCCTGGCTTCAAACCCAGGTAGGGCCTTCTTTTGTGGAGTTTGCATGTTAGTCCTGTGATAGGACAGCAACCTGTCCACCTGTCACCCTGTGGCAGCTGGAGTTACCTACCTATCTACGTGCAAAGTTGAGTCCAAATCACTGTTGCAAAAACTCTGAATTTGGACAACTTGAGTATGCAACATGAATGTCATGCACTCTTGTTTTAAGTCATTTTGAGTCACTCACCTCAGCAAATTCCTTAAAAATGCTATCTACATTCTATCTGTACAAATACCTTTGACTTTTATGACTGGGGTTCAGATCATCTACATGTTTCCTTTTAAGAAAGAAGGAACTGAAAGTTTAGTTCTTCAGAAAACTATGAACAGAAAGAACTATTAAATTCTTTTTGTTTTGTTTCTGGAAACCACTTCACACTTTCAGAACAAAAACCTCACTTTCAGTGGTAGATTACTGCGTTGCAAAGGTGTTAATAACATCTGAAACATTTCAGTTCCCATAAAGCTGAAATACAAGAAATTGATACCAGTAATACTCATAGGTTACACACCCAGTACTGCAGAACTAACAGACATAATCAACATCCTTATGAGCCATGGAGGAAATTTATGTCAATGTTGATCGTGCCAAACCTTCCCACCCAATACCTTCAACAAACTGCACAGGTAAGAAAGAAGTGACAGAAAAGGGAACAGATGCATTCAATCATCTTTAATCTATTGAACACTTTATTTGCATCACTGGTTGGGTTTCTTTCCAGGTCCAAGGAGCTTTAAGAGGAGTTTCCGTTTTCATGTTATTCCCTCTCTGGGACTGCTGAATGTTTTCCTGCTGATTGGACTCATCACCCTTGGAGTCCACTGTGAGTCTGCTTCTTCATAGATAAAAATGTGAACAGATTTAAAATTCTGGATGGCACCAGCCTGTCCTGAAATAACTTTGACAAAGTAAACAAGTGTTGAAAAGAAACGCCTCACAAATTGAAAGGAACTTAAACAATTTTGATATAGAAATCCCGCAACAACAATACAGCAAAAGGTAAAAATAAACTCCGGAACATTTATGAAGATTTTTCTTTCATTATGTTCTCGCAAAAGTTTTAAATATTTTGATTTTAATTCAATCTAATTAGAGAAACAATAAGTATGAATGAATAAAGGAAGGAAGGAAGGAAGGAATGCTTTGTGTTTCACATGCATGCATTTTGATCTGTTTCAGATCGAGATTCAGCTACAGAGCTCTCTGCCATAAATAACGTCCTTTCCTTTGTGACTGAGGAGAGAGACCTGCTGCATGTTAATCTCACTGAGAAGACCAAGGAACTTGAAAGGCTTCAGAGTTTGTCTAAACAGAGTGAGTCCTTCATGTGCTATAAAGATTTAGTTGTTGTGTGTCTTTCTTTTCTCTTTTCCCTCACCCCCCAACCAGTTGTGGCATATGGCTGTCCCTCACTGAGCCTGGTTCTGTCAAAGATTTCTTCCTGTTAAAAATGAGTTTTTTCCTTCCCACTGTGCTTACTTATAGGGATGTTTGATTGCTGGGGTTTTCTCCAGAGTATTGTAGGGTTTATACCTCACAGCAGTGCCTGAAGGTGCGATTTGGTCCTAAATGAAGAAACCTGAACTGGAATGAGTTGAATAGGTGAGGGGAGGAACTCTGTGCAGGCCAGTCAAGTTCTTCCACACCAAACTCACTCCGTGTCTTTATGGAGCTGCTTTGTGCACTGGTGTGCAGTCACACTGGAACAGGAAGGGACCATCCCCAAACTGTTCCCACAAAGTTGGGAGCATGAAATGATCCAAAATGTCTTGGTATGCTGAAGCATTAAGAGTTCCTGTCACTGGAACTAAGGGGCCGAGCCCAACTCCTGAAAAACACCCCTACACCATAATCCTCCCTCCACCAAACTTTACACTTGGCACAATGCAGTCAGACAGGTACTGTTCTCCTGGCAACCACCAAACCCAGACTCATCCATCGGATTGCCAGATGGAGTGTGATTCGTCACTCCACCTCCTCCTCCTACATTGTCAGACTGTTTCCCAGAATTACTTTGAGGCCAACTGAAAGTCTTGCTCCATGGCCTGAGGTCCTCCCACACCCAAGTTTTTAGCACAAAGCTGCACCAACCACCTTCTAGCTGCAGCTTTGTACAGAAACAGAAGTTCGGAACATGGTCCTGTCAGCGGCCCACCCAGGGAGTCCAAGACCATTGAGCACCAAACTGCTGCTTAGTGCATAAACTCTAACAGCAGTCAGGATCTGTTCCTCAGCTTTAAGGTGCTAGTCCATGCAGGAGACTGGTCACAGGACCCATGCTGTGCACTGGCCGGTATCTTTAAACTTCCTGCAAACACTCGGGCTCCTTCTCTACCAGAGAAGTGATGTTCCATGTATGTACAGCCAGTTTAAGATGTTTAAACCGATAACCGAAAGGTTTTGTGTTGCTTTGTTCTGCGTAATGTAATTTTTGGTGGTATCTATACTTTTGACTGGTACTGCATGTAATGCTAATGTAGTTTTACTTCATTAAAATAAGAAACGTATATAGCTCCACTTTGATATATGATCATAGCAACAGGACACTTGTTGAAGTCAGAATTTTAAATAAAATCTTTAAATTGAGCACCAAAGATGAATATTTTTTCATCATTGCAAAGACAGTCTCCTCATCGAACATATTAAATTAAAGTGACCGAGTTAGCTTAAAGAAATTTTGTTTGTCTAAAAGTGAGTGACAGCACTGCTCTCTGGAGTTGTGTAACATTACTGACTTTTAAAACTCATGTCTTGTTCTTGTAAAGTGTATCGTATAAACAACGTAAGGTTTAAGAAGAAAACAGAAAACTCACTGTGTCAAAAGAAAAGAAAAGAAAAGAAAAGAAAAGAAATTAAAGTAGCGCCTGTTGCTGTGTTTTGTATTCAATGTTTCGTCCAGAGAAAACGTGTCCTTCAAGATGGAGCATCTTCGGTTGTAGCTGTTATCACCTCTCTGAAAGGTCTGGTTCCTGGGATCAAGGTAGAAAGGACTGCAGAGGCAAAGGAGCAGGTCTGGCGGTGATAAACAGCGCTGAAGAACAGGTGCAATGTCTGCAGTATGCACGTGTTTTCACACTTATAAATGCATCACAGACAAACAAAAAACAAACCTCTTATTAGGTTGAATCTCAAGGTCCAGGGTACAAAAATCCAAAATGGGAAACAAAATAAAAATACAGCAACTTTTAAAAAAAAAAAAAGAAAGAAAAGGAAAAGAACAGGCAGCACACGGGAGGAACACACAGAAGATGCTTTGACAATGGACAAGAGCAAGACACTGCTCAAAAAAATTAAAGGAACACTCACATCAGATCTCAATGGTAAAAATCATGCTGGGTATCTGTACTAATATGGACTGGGTAATGTGTCAGGAATGAAACGATCCTTTGATGGAAACTAAATGTATCAACCTACAGAGGGCTGAATTCCAAGACAATCAAAGTGAAAAAATGATGCAGCGGGTTAGTCCATTTTACTGAAATTTCATTGCACCAACACAAAATGTTATTCAGTAGTGTGTGTTGCCCCCCACGTGTTTATATGCATGCCTGACAACATCAGGGCATTGCCCTTGAAGATTGCTTGCTTCTAAAATGAGTTTAATAAAACATATTCATTGAGCCAGACTGCAACAGATTTACAATTTGTGAACATAAAAAAAAAACTTCCTCAAATAAACATTTTATGATGGCAACAACCTGCCCATGGAAAAGGAAAACAAGTAAGGATGTGTGGCAGTCTCACAACAATGTGTCAGTTGTAATGCATTCAATGCAGATATTGTACATTTATTTATTATTATTATTATTTATTAGGTTGCAACAAGTGAAGTTTTTGATCATTTTCAATATGTTCAGAAAAAACTCCACACATACTACGGTTTATTGTCATATAAATAGAATTTCTTTCTTCCTGTTGAACAGAACTTCCTCACTTCATTGACCAAGAACTCAGCTTGGATTGGTTTAAATGATAAAGAAGAGGAGGGAACGTGGAAATGGGTAGATGGAACTCCTCTGACTCTGAAGTAAGTCTAAAAATAGCACAACATAAACAAACAACGAAAACAGAAGCGACTTTCGGCAGTTCCCTTATTCCCGGGATCAAACTGGGGATTGTTCAGTTAGTGAATGTGTGAACCGCTACACCGCGGAGCCACTAAAAAACAAAGAAAACCCATAAAAATACTGAGTCTAAATATGATTTTTTTTCTTGCTTTTTCCTGCTTGTACAAACGTTTCAAATCGAATCCTTTTTTTTAAACAATAATAATTCTGTTGCTCACTGACCTTCTAGGTACTGGGAACAGTCTCAGCCTGATAATGGTGGTGGAAGCACACGGTGGGGTGAAGAGGACTGTGCTCACATCAGAACTCCTATGAGCGCTTCTTGGAATGATTTGTCATGTAAAGCTTCTCTACCGTGGGTCTGTGAAAAAATACTATGACACCACTTTTTTGAGGATTATGAAGATATGTGTACATATTTGGCAAATTCAGCCACCATTATTATCAATATTATTATTATTTTGCAGATTTATTCTACTGAGGATGGATATTCAGCTGTAGCAACCCTGAAATTCAGCAAAATCTAAACTCAACTCAAGTTTTTATAGCTAAAGTTGGTTTATTATGTTTAGATCCTCTTTAACAATAACATGCAACGTCATGTGATGCTGGTTCAGAGAACTTTTACACAAATGTTTTGAGAGAGTTTTTATTATAGTTTGAAAACATGGCTGAAAAGTTCTCAGCTTTTGTGTACCTTTGATTTAATGTAACTGATTGTTTTATTGTTCTCTGCTGTAACAGGAGATACAGGAGAAAATGAGCTTTTAGCCATAACATGCATAATAAATGTCTTGTACATTGTGAAATGAATAAAATAAAATAAAGCACCTTCTGATGCAGAAAAGGACGTGGTCCTGTCAGTGTTATTTCAACTTTTTTATTCATAAAATAATCTCATTTATTTTGTCCTCTTTTTGAAAATAACTACATGCATTTTGATTGAACTACAGTTACCACTGCAGGTGTGTAACACACATCTGAATGTGTAATCTCAATTTTTCTCAGAGTCTGGCCTGTGTATGTGTAAAATAATATATCTGATAGAAACAAATTCATTATTATTTGATAAAATTCTGTAACTGTTAGAAATACTTCTTGTTTCCATTTTCAAATCTTCCTGTAACATCTGCTGTTATATTTTGGTTACTGAAGACCCTACAAATTCACCTTTGTTCTTCCTTTTATGACCACGCACAAAGCTCAATTGTTGACAGTTTGTTTATAAATGAAACCTGGAGACCAGCGTACAAATTCACAGATGTTCTGAGAATTTCCCAGAGAGCTCCTAATTTAGCCCAGAAAATATTAGCAGGGATTCCCCACTAATCGACCCCCGAGGAAGGAAGGGACTAAAGAAAGAAAGACAGAGCTGATGGACATTGTGTGTAATTATGAATAATAATGAATAACTCTACTGATTAAATTAGAAGCCATACGCTCACCCATAAAAAATGTGAAACAACAGACACTTTAAAAGCACAGCTTCTCTTCCTGTTCTCCACCACATCATTCCCTCTCCCACCGTTATAGTGACAGTCAGGCTCCTCTCTAGTATTTGGCTGTGGGAATACATTATTAGACCTTAGTCTCAGTGTTACTTTTAGGTATTTTTTTTCTTTCTTATTATAACCTGGGTGGTATTTTTAAGAGTCAAAATGTAATAAGTTCAGAACAGGTATTATATCATAACACTTCATCCTAGTCTCTGTGAGAATTAATGAACGCATTTAACAATGTTTGAATAAAAGTAGATAAAAATATTAATATTATTATTAAAAATATACTTGAGAATATCAATCACCACCATCACCTTGCTAATAACTATTATGCATGATATCTTAATGAACACAGGTTAATGTTAGCATTCTTTTTTTAGCTGTTTTAGTTTTCAGTATGCTGTGAGGCAGCAGGCAAAAGCAAGTCAGAAGCAAATACCCTTAAAAAGAACTAATAATAATATAAACTAACTTTTTGCTGAATCATTGGTAATTGTTAAACTAACATCTGTTTTTCTTTTACCGTCACGGTTAAAATATGAATTTTAAAAAGAAATCTCCTTGTGCACCAACCACTGGATGAAGTGATGAGGCCAAAGCACCTCGACGTTTGAAGAGTTCCTCCAGCAGGTCTTATAGCTCAGAATTCCAGATGCAAATATCTCCTCTCAGTGGCTTGTTTGTTCTCGCTTAGGGTGCAAGAGGTCCCAGGTTCAAATCCTGGATGCGCCCATCAGTTAATCTCTTTGGTTATGGCCGGAATATGTGCTGGTAGCAGGCCAATATCCAGGCACATGCCACGGAACCTCCAAGTACTGGGCAGGTCAGTAGGGAGAGGCAACATCCCATCCTCCATGAACAAGGTTCAGCAAGCCCCAGAAAGATAAATAAAAACATGTTAAATATAGTTTTCATACATTTAGAAATAGATGAAAGATCTTTGCTATCTAGGTCCACTTGATGTGGACAGTTTTCAGTTTTGGACTAGATTATTTGTTTCTGAACTTATAGAAAAAAATAAATAACAGCCTGCGTACTGTGACTCTATTTTTCAAATCAACATGCACAGCAAGTTCACTTTGTACAGAGTGACCCACTTCATTGAAGATGTTTGTTTAAAACCCTTTAACCTTTTACATCTTTAAAAAGGCTTCTGATATTAGTTGTGACAGACTATATTGTTGTGCCCCAGCAGAGGGAGCAGCTGGACTAGATGAAGCACTGAAGCCACGTCAGAAGTTTGAAGAGTTCTCCAGCAGGTCTTATAGCTTAGAGAGCCAGATGTGAACAGCTCTCGGCAGTGGCTTGTTGGCCTGCGAGTATGAGTCTCCCTTAAGGTGCGAGAGGTCCTGAGTACAATTCCCGGACGAGCCCATCAGTTAAACTCTGTGGTTAAGGCTGGATTTTGCACTGTATAAAAAAAATGTGAATCTCACATTTCATGTGCAGATTAAGTGTACAACCTAATACCAGTTAGAAAATGGAGATTTAATACATCATTACTTAAAACACAAGATTTTATTAATTTTTTCAAAAAGGAACGTAAACTTGTACTTAGAAAATAATGATCTGCCAGGAATATAACTATGTGTTCTTTGGGAAGCAGGAAAGGCAGTCATCCAGGGCAGAATAGTATCTTACTCACAAAAAAAAAAAAAATTACATCTTTAGAAGCTGCCTATGCTGCAACTTTGAACTTTGGTGTAACACCCAGCACAAGCGATAAATAACTGCTTGTTTGAGTGTTTTTAGTACAGCTTTGCACACAATCTTGAAGACAGAACAGCTCTTACTACAATTATTCTCATACTCTACAATTATGAGCTGCATAGAAATGAAGACAACCATTCACAGAAGGAGGGTGTGCAAGACAATGAAGGAAAATGTATTTCTAACACGTGTTCTTACAGTGATCACGTGAAATCACATATAAATGAAAGAAATCAATGGGACTGTTAGAGTCCATTGCTCCTTCTCGCAAGAATAAAACTTTATCAGTCCATCAGTCGGAGTCTCCAGTGTAGTAATTTTCTTTAAAAGTGGAGTCAGTGGATTTATCTGACATTTTGGTCCTTCAAATCGGATCCAATATCTCAGCATCATCCCAGGACATAATGAGCCTGTATGCCATGGACGGTGAGGGTTCTGGGACTCTCTTTAACAAAAGCCCTCTACCCCACCACTGTAGGACAGGGTGGTTTAGAAATTTGTGAGACCAGGATACTTCTTGTGGATGGGCTGAATGACAGCTCTAAGATTACCAGAGGCATGCTGGGTGCCCCGAGGGATCTGCTGACCTGCCTACAATACCGGTAAGAAGACCTAACTATTCCTCTATAAGAGTCTGAAACCATGAGTTAAGTTAGGAGCAGTCTTAGATCTCAGCTATCTGGGATTGCCTGAATAAAAACAGTGTCAGAAGACAAAAGTAAAAACACCTAAATGTGTGCACTTAAAAGATAGATAATAAAAGGATTTGATAGCTTGTTGATTGCAATAGTAAAAGGAAAAAGGAGAGAAAAATATATAACTAATAGATAAACAAAGTAAAGTTTATTAAGAAATGTAATGAAATCACAGTGATAATAAATAATAAAATACCAAAGTATGAGAAACTGTTTTTCATGCTGTGCATTGGAAAACCAAGACTGGGAGGGAGATTATATGTGAACCAACATAACCTAAAGAATGTTAAATTCGTGCATTTGTGGAAAAGAAAGCCAGGATTTAAGGAAAATTTGAGAGTAGAACTGTTGTTAAAGGTACAAAAGAAAAAAATCCCCCCAAAAAAGCAGAGAGTGTAAAAGTGGGTGTAAAAGTGACAAATAGTGCCATGACTCAGACACCTTTGAGCACATCTATAACGGTGACTGATTGACAAACCAAAAAGTCTGAATCCTGTAAAATACATTTATCATGATGAGATCTAATGTTAAAATTAAATCTATTAAATCTAATTATCCCCCCCCATGACCCTGAAAAAGATAAACAGAAGAAAATTTGTAACCTAATGAATCTTGTGCACTCAAGTAAACTAGATCACATTACCGAGTGACTCAGTTTACCACCACTAATATACATACATAGTTTACGAACATGTTCAGTTTCAGTGGTGGCATAGCTGCACGCAGCACATCTGAAATCTGTGGCTGTGTGTGGAACTTAAAAAAAAAGAAGAATAAATTAGAGCCAGTGATGCATTCAAACTGTCCTGTGCTGCAGAGCTGAGCTGTCAGAAATAATCTGCATCCTTTCATGCAATTTAGGAAAATATTTCAATGCTGAATATGTCGGCAGCAGAGACTTTTACTCACTATGCGACTCAGCACTTGGTAACTCTGCTCTGTAACATTATGTGGTTTGCCACCTGATGGCTGAGCTGCTGTGGTTCCTAAACGCTTTCCTTTTGCAATAATAACACTTTCAGTTGATTGTGGAAGATCTAGAAAGGATGACATTTCTCAACCTGACTGTTGCAATGGTGGTATCTTATTACAGCACCATACTCACATTCAGCGATCTCTTTAGAATGACCCATTCTTTCACAAATGTTTAAGACAGACTGCACAGCTAAGTGCTTTATTATCTACACCTATGGCAACAGGACTGAAAACACCAGAATTCAAAGATAAAGATGTGTGCCCCGTTTGTGCATATAATGTATCTGTAATGGATATGTAGCATTTAAGAACTGAAAGGCCAGTAACCTGCAGATCATTTCTGAGACCTTTTCACTTTTTTTCCTCTAAAAAAAAAAAAAGAATTTAACAAAACTGTGAAAAGAACTTTGAGTTTTGTTATCTGTAACATGACAACTATGATAGCTTGAGTTATATAGTTTCAGTGGTGGTATAGCTACACAAACCACATCTGAAATGTGTGACTTCCTCTGAACCTAAAAACTAATAAATTGAAGCCTGAGATACTTTTAAGCTTCACTTGCTGCAGAGGAGAGCTCTCAGAAATAATCCACATCCTAATGTGAAATGGAGGAAATTTATGGCAATACTGAATATTTCAGACCAGACAACTCAACACCTTCAACAAATCACACAGGTAAGAAAATAATGACAGAAATAGGAAGAAAAGTATTTTAACATTTTTTATTACTGTTGTATATTTTATTGAGTTCCCTTTTTCTTCTCTCTCTTTTCAGGTCGAAGGAGCTCTAAGAAGAATTTCTATTTAGTTCTTATTCTCTCTCTGGGCCTCCTGAGTGTTTTCCTGCTGGCTGGACTTATCACTCTTGGTGTCTACTGTGAGTTTGGTTGTTCATTGATACCTGTTCTAATGATCATCAGCCTCGATATGAATGAGTACTTAGCAATTTTAAAATAAAGGAAGACTCACAAGTTAAAAATGGTTCCTTATTCACGTGCACTCACATAAAACTAACTTTCATATTTAACATGTTTCATTACTTACACACAAAATGTTTAAATACTTTTCTGTAGGTATAAAATAACTCAGAAACAGTCTCAGAATGAATGTATGAGGTCTTTTGTCTCAAAAACATTAATCTTATTTCTCTTTATTTCAGACCGTGACTTCTCATGTAATTCAACTCAACTTCTCTCAGCAATGAAGAACCAACTTTCCTCCATGACTGAAAAGACCAAAGAGCTGAAAAGGCTGCTGTGTTTGGCCAATCAGCGTGAGTCCTTGCAGCTGTTGCGTGTCTTTTACTCAGAAATTCAGTGATTCAGTTTCCCAGTAACTTCAATTCAATTCAATTTTATTACTGAGAAAACCCAACAGTCAAAACGACCCCCTTTGAGCAAGCATTTGCCGACAGTGTGAAAGAAAAACTCCCTTTTAATTTCTGATTTAGGATTCTTATACAACAACCGAAACTAGTAAATTTTTCACAAAATCCCATCTCAATTAATGTTTGTTTAAGAAATTGCCAATCCACCCGATCAAACGCTTTCTCAGTGTCTAAGCTGAGAAGCATTGATGTACGTGCATCTTTTGCCATAAGTGACTGCAGGTTTAATGCCCTCCTTATATTATTTGTCCCCTGTTGTCCTGAAATGAACCCTGTTTGATCTGGTTTTATTAATTTCTTAATATGTTTTTGTATTCTATTTGCTAAAATAGACGTTAATATTTTATAATCCACACACAGGAGGCTAATGGGACGGTAGCTAGAGCAGAGTAGTGGATCTTTTCCTTCCTTATGCAAGACTGTGATGATAGCCTCTGACCATGACTCTGGAGGAGTTCCTGAATTTAGCACATAATTATATAATTTGCATAGCACAGGGGTGAGGTCATTTACAAACACTTTATAATATTCTCCTGCAAACCCATCTATTCCTGGAGACCTGTTATTTTTAACTGAGCAATCATTTCTTTCACCTCTTTTTCTGTAATTGGTTTTACTAGTATAGAGGCTTCTTCGTCTGTCAGTTTGTCTACTTTAACATTTTTAAAGAAAGTTTTTTCTTCTTTTGATTCCAGAGGTTGTCTTTTATGTGTCTGAGATTGCTTTAGGAGAAGTTTCAACATCACTGGAATGGAGTTGTAATTTTAGGAACTATACGGCTAGCTTGGGCTTTTTGTAATTGAAATGATAATAATCTATTGGCTTTATTTCCAAATTCGTAGTATTTCCTATCAATGAACCTAAGGGCACCCTCTACCTTGTAAGTTATTAGCTCATCTAATTTTGTTCAGTTTTCTTTGAGTTTATCATATATTTCTTGTTTTCCACCTCTTTTGTGTTCATTTTCCAATCTCTTAATTGCATTTTCTAATTCTAATTGTTTTTTAAGTCTGTCTTTCTTCAACTTTGATCCTATAGATATTATTTTACCTTATTGTAGTGTTTTCTGCATCCCACAAAATAGAAGGTGAGACCATTCCATTATCATTTAAAGCAAAATATTCAAGTATCGCTGACCTTATT
>JAVDPK010002729.1:0-23296 GCA_034780415.1 Cichlasoma orientale | reverse complement strand
TTTGCCTCCTCCAATATGGCGGACACACAGTTACGTCGCATCAGCGGGCCGAACCAGTCAACGAGGTATCTATGTATGTATATCTATGTTCACATCGACTATTATTATGAACGTCACAACCGGATGTGCTTTGATTAATTTCTGGGGTTTTGAGGCAATATGGCGAACGCCGGTAGAGCGACGGTGGATGGAGACTTGATGCGATACGCACAATACTCTTCAAAAACGACCGTGAGAAGTGACGCAGAGATCGACAGGCAGCTGGTAAGAGCCTGCTTTAAATTTTTAAGTCCGTTGTGGAGTCTGTCAAACTAAACCAAGGCTGTTTGTTAGCTGCCCAAACCTGGGTTAAGTAACCTCAATGACCGCTAATGGCTCTTGCATCAGGTACAGAAGCTAGCGAACTAACCTTAGCAGACTTATGGGTGCCTCAATGACGTTATCTTTCAAGACTTTTTGGTGCACCCTTCATTTTCTCTGGATTAAACAACAGTACATGAGGAATGTTAACTTGGTTAGTACTGACTAGCTACACGTGGGTTACATGTGTGAATCCAAAGACGTCCATATGTTTATGGATTAACACAGTGCAGGCCTGAATGATTTTTCACAGTGACTTTACTAATAAATGACAGCGTGGTTATGCAGGACTCTTGGATATCAAGAGTCATGCTATTCTAAGCTATTCTAAGGTTTACACATGTTGCCTGAAAAAATCCAGTAGAAACGCACTTCTTAATAATTATGCAACATTTCAGGTCCCTACTGTCATTAGATTTTCTAAATCAATAAGTGGATGAAGGTAGGGGTGTTAGACAATTTTTTGTATTGCTTTTTGAGGAAGAAACAACTACAAGCAGTACAAAATATCTAGGAACTTCAAATTTTTAGGATACATATCTGGTACTGTGAATGTGACTATTTAAAAAAAAAAATAGGGAAAATTGGAAAATGAGAGAAAACATTATTACAAATTGTGACTATAATATGAAGAGAAATTTGTTCTTCTTAAAAAAAAGAAAAGAAAAAAGAAGGTGATTTGGATTTGGTACATGGCATCATACCTGGGGAATGTCACATGGAAGTTGGATGAAAAAGTGTGTGCTTTTTTTTTCATATTCAGGCTGTTTGAAAAAATATTGTGTGCCTTGGATATGAGACATTGTAAACAACAGTCTCAGTCTCTTATCTACAGGTCTCCAAATCTGCTGTCAGATATCAGACATCCAAATGTTTTATGGATTGAGACATGGGGCATTCTATGTTAACTTGAACTACTCTCCTGAGAGTCCGTATTCACAGAACCTTCACAGTACCAGACATTCAGCCTAAAACAATGGAAGGGCCTACCTGAAGTAGTTTTCTAGAAAATTAAGTTTTAAAGTGGCCATTGAAAAATGATGCTAGAAAAACATCCCAAAATGCCTCTAATTTCATCACTTAAAATCCTTTTTGAAAAAGCTGATGATGCTATGGGCCTTTCTTACATGCATCTTTGGAACAAAGTTTAAAAAGCATGCACAAATGAATGTAAAACCGTGCTCATTTAAATAACAAAAACCAGGAAGTTTGTCTTCACACTAGTAAGTGGACAAAGTATCGGTTCAGAACATTACTTTCTTAGAGCCAGAATTTTAATAGAATTCTAATTGGTAACCAGTAGTACTTCCTTCCGCTTTTAAAATCTTCTAAACATCTATTAGTGTACCACATGTCAGGTCGTCACAATTAAACTTGTATAGCGGATTTTGGGAAAGATCCTTTGCTGTAAAATTCTGTAAACATGATTGACAAACAGACACACTTAACAGGCTTACAAAGTTAAATTTTTACTAGTGAAGTTACTCTGGTACCTGTCTAACCCAGTGTGCTAACTGCTTGATGTTTTATTTTGGTGACAGGGACGGACATTGATTGCAGTGGGTCTTGGTGTGGCTGCAGCAGGGTTTGCAGGTAATAATAGTCTGATTAAAAATCAGTAGTTTTTTTTTGTTTGTTTGTTAGATAATATCTGACTGTGCAGATTTCTAAAAACATTTTTACCTTGACCTTCTTTAGCCTCTGTTCAGATATTTGTTTGACTTTTTTGTTGCATTGTCGTGTATCGTGTTTAATCTACAGGCCGATATGCATTCCACCTTTGGAAACCTCTTGGACAAATCTTCTCTAATACTGTCAAGAAGATGTCTGCATCAGTAAGTGAATAATCACTATACACAGTGCTACAACTAATATGCACATGTCAAATATTACACCTTACTTATACAGTAGATCCACTTTGTCATAGTTATTCAAACCAGCAGTGTTATTTGTACCTGTTATGAGCCACAGCAATTCCATTATTAATTATAGAAAATAAAAAGCCACCTCAGATCAACTTCTCATCCCTGCATCATAACAATTTCAGACTGTATGCTGCTGATAGCAGTGGGCATTTATGGAGTGCACCACAACTCAGGAAATTTTGGGTTACCTTATTCCCGATATCAGCTGTGACTATACGGTAGGGCTGCTCGATTATGGGGGGGGAAAAAAAAAAAAGATAATCACGATTGTTCTGGTCAATATTGAAATCACGATTAGTCACTGACTCTGTAAACACTGCATTTATAGCACTTAAAGAACAGTGGATACTTTGAAATCTAGTGCATTTCTACAATGTCTTGAAAATAAATACTAAATTTAAAATAAAATACAGAATATTAATATATATATATATATATATATATATATAGATATAGATATAGATATATATATTCTAAATTCAACAAATAATATATAGATGAATAAATAGAAAGGTAATGCTAGTTATCACGACTAATAATACTAGGAAGATATAGGAGCAAGTTATTTAGACCAAATGATTTTGCTCACATTTCAGTGCCACAACATGTTGACAGACCCTGTACTTGTATTCAGAGGTTTGGTATTAAGTTGGTAGGGACGCGAGTCCAATCTGTTTCCGGGGGGCAGGGCGCTCAGGGTCCTAGTGCAAATTACACCCGTGGAGTGAATATTGGTAGGGAATGTTGGTCTTCTGCATCTGTTACCCTGAGTGCTATGCGCACCTCATTGAAAGTGTTTTTAAAAATATCACTCCTCAGAATATTCATCTGGTCTAATGAAACATGCCAGAGTGTGGATGTTGCTTCAGCCTGTCTTTAGAGGGATGATCTAACAAATAAAATGTCTTATAAAGTTTTTGGCATTGCATAATCCAGTGGTTCTCAACCTTTTTCCATTGCGCTCCACCTGTCACGACTCTGCGCCCTACAGTTTGAGAAACACTGGCATAATCAAAGCTCTGATATTCTTGTGTCTCCTCAGGCTTTTTCATCATACTACAAAGGAGGTTTTGAGCAAAAGATGTCCAAACGAGAGGCCAGCCTCATTCTGGGCATCAGGTAATGGATTGTATTGTTCTAAGTAATCTTGGTCTTCTAGCATGTGTCACATTTTTATTCTCCCACGCAGTATAAAGTGGGAAAATATTGTCGTCGTACTCTGTCTGTCCGTGAGGTTTTACCTTTCCAGTCTAGAGACTCCAAAACCATAACACGATTTTCATACTCCTGCATGTTTAATACCCTTTGTATACTTTAGCAGCCTGGAGGATTTAATAGGTATGATAATCTGTGCTGATGATATGCTGCCTCTTTATTATGCCTGATTGGCCTAGCCTGATCATGTGATCATATTGTGCTGTGCGATTGGCTATACATACTTGACCAGTATTGACTGAAATGGTATGATATGGGGATTCCACATATCTAGCAATTGACCTATGTGACATGTTGGTCAGGGATGACATGGCAGTACAGACTGACTCATTGAGCAATATTAAAGCATACCTATTGCTCAGCAGTATTGCTGTGATAATTTATGATTGCTCACATGGCTGTATTATTTATTTTACATCTAGCCCAGCCAACACTAAAGCCGAGATACGAAAGGCCTATATTCGGATTACGGCCTTGAACCATCCAGATAAAGGTAAACCTAAACCAAATCAATCCTACTTTGCTACAACAGCTAAAGTTACCTTTAACCAAAACCAGATTTCCCTGAACCTTAGATGTTTATTAGGCTTCAGGTAGTGCTTGTTCAGTGAATCGCACTAAAAATAGTTTGTGTGTTTGTAGGCGGGTCAGGGTATCTCACTGCTAAGATCCGCGAGGCCAAAGACCTGTTGGACAAAGAGACCCGCCGGTGACACACACTGTCGATGAGCACTTTCATCACTCTCTCACCTTCATAGTACTGCTCTGTCTGAATCAACATAAATACCGTACAGGGGAATCCACTCATGTTCAGGAAGATGGTGGCAAAGATGCATTCTTGAGCTGTCGAACTGAGTTATGTTCAACTGAATTTGTCAACTTTATGATCATAAGGTTAATACTTCCTTAACAGGACCTGCACTTCATATAAACATACAAGTGATGTGTTGCATTTGAAGAAATGGGTTTGAAAGGATATAGTCACCACCCAGTGGCAGCTGCTTGGAAATGGAGCTGTACTGCTGCTGAGTTCATTACTGGTTGTGTAAAGCATTTTTGTATGTAGATATGTCAGCATGTAAGAGACTGAATAATGATCTATTTAAGCAACAGGAGAGTAATAGATTCTAGTGTTTTAATGTGGAAGTTAAAAAATAAACTTCATTTGTAAACATTTCGCAGGAGTAGAGGGTGTTTTGTTTGACCTCCGTGCACTTAAATGTTTTCAGTTTGAAGTTTCAGAGCTTTAATTTGCAGCTGTTATATTAGAAATAAATTGCAGCATGAAGAGTAAAATAAATGTATACACAAATTGTTTTAATGCTAATCAGCAGTCTCTGCCAGATTCCATTTTCCTTAGTTGCAGCATCAATGTTACTTTTGCCATTAAAAAAAAAAAAAAAAAGTAAACTTTGATGTGTGTTCCTAAACACTGTGACCAGACACAGATAAAAAGCCTATGTTGAGAAGGTTAACCACTATTTTAACCCATTATTATCCCCACTAATGAAGAAAGCCAAGTTATGTTGAATACGCATATATCCCTCGGATTACATCAGGAAGCTGATAAACATGTGTATCAGTACCTTGAGAACCCGATACCCCGGAATTTAGGAGAAAATGAAAAACATTTTTCAACACCCAGCAAGTTCAAAAGCTTTATTTAGAGAAGGATGTTGTATTGATGTCATGGTACATGTCATTGGAAAGGGGGAACAAAGCATTTAGCAGTTACACTTACAGCAGCAGTTATTGGTCAAAACACCAACAAGTTACTGAGAGGTTTGTTTGAAAAATGTCAGAAAAAAATAATCTGTCCTTTTGAGATGTTGCTACGTTGGGACAACCAGACACTGGGGTGCTGCCAGAGGTCACTTCAGTCCTGTGAGTGAACAGCAGGGGTTGATCTGCACCATGATAGGTGCTTCTTTAAAGCTCCAAGGAGCCTCTGAGTCCTTGACAGATGTAAGTAGCATGAACACAATTTTACAGTCCTGATGTCAAGTCTGAGTTTCAACAGGAAATGTTTAAAGTCAAACTGAAATTAAAATTTATGCCAAGAAATCTCTCTCTCCTCTTAGTGTGTATTTATTTGTTCAAATACGGAGGCCCGAGGTGTCCCAAAAATAAAAAGCCTCAATGACTCAATTAAAAATCATTTAATCATAGTTTTGTGTCCGCCCCACTTGTCGAAGGAGGCTTAAAGTTTGAAATGGATAGAAAAACACATTTTGAATAAATGTTTAAAAAGAAAAAAGCAGGGCAGCCAAAACCCTAAATATAGATCTGGATATAGCATGTCAGTGCAGGATCACTATAAAACCTTATTAAATGAATAATCTGACATTTACATTTTGATATACTTTATTACATCACCCTACCAGCTGTAGTCCCACACAGCTCGACCCCAACCACAATCAGAGTGACCTGCATCCCTGGCTGGTTCGTGACTCTCATACAGGGTACTGAGGTCACTTGAAAAAGAAACTAGACCCTCCCCTCACTTGTATAAATCAGTGTGAGAGCTGCTGACTCAGCAACACTGGTGCAGCCGCTGCCTTCACTGTTGATTCAAAACTCATTAGCATAATATTAACGGTATCTGCTCATCCAGAAACTGCAGAAAAAGAAAAAAGTAAAGTATGCACATTCAAGATTTTCAGAATAATGTTCTCTAGTTGCCTGTGAAACACGGTACTTCAAACCACAGACACCTGGTTACTAAAGTCAGTGCTGTGGTACAGGTGCCCACCTTTTTCTTCGTGATTTGGAGGAACACACCTTTGCCATCTACTACTGAAGGGCAACCTCTCTTCTCTAACATACAGTAACTTTATTACTTTACTTCTAACAGCAAAGGAATGAAGCACCTGAAAAGCGCTGCTCTGCAGCAGAACTTGATCCAGTTAAGTGCTAAAAGCCCATAAATGTTTCATTTAGCCATAGCTAAGTTTAGATAAATTATGCTAACTTTGTTTATTACTGCTATCTGAAGTCACTTTCTTTGAACCCTTGCTAGTAGAAGGCAGGTGTCCTTATCTCGTAGATGCCGTACCATTTAAGGTGTACTGCTCATTATTATATTATTACAAGTATTTTTTTTATTCACAAAAAAAAAGGAAAGACACATGTAGCACACTGCTAACATGAGGCCAGGAATAAGGTAATTATGTTGAGAAATTTTTAAACTTCAGTTAGACTTTGAAACAAATCCCCAAACATTTAGCTTCACGCTGAATGAAAATTGTTGCTGATGCCTTTTTGAACTTTACATATTTCCTCGAGTTCCAAAAAAGCTGGACAAAAACAAGCTTTTTCCAGCTTATCTGTACTGCTGAATCAGGACTGTTGATGCAGGAATAAGACCAACGGGAAGCTGGAGTAAGCACCGTAGAAGCTACTGCAGGGACTTAGGAAGAAGGAGGAGGAGGCGGTTAGTTACAAGCTGGGAGCATTCTCATCTGAAATGGATTATTTTACAGTTGATTATCATCAACAGAGCAAAGGGGTAGACATTCCAGTAAGTAATTCCAGTATTTTACATTTGTTACGCCTGATCTTCCAGACCCAGATGGAGAAATCACGACTTTATCCTCTTGTGGGAAGGGTTAAGCAACGATGCTGATGGTGAAATGTAGTCGTAATGTAGAGAAAAACCTGCCGCTGCAGTGAGACAAGCAGCCGGCAGAAGGCGATCCCGCCTTAGGCGAGAACACGTGAGAGGTCTGTAGAAATCAGCAGCTCTTCGCTGACTAGCTTCATTAAGGCTGCTCGGTTTAACATCGTCAGCGACCCATTAGCAGTCCTGTGTAGCCCTCTCTAAATCTTCATCCTCTTGCCCTGCTTCCTCCTCCTCTTCATCTTGCTCCTCTTTCTCACTAAGTTCCTCTCCGATTACATCTAGTCTTGCATCCTGCCCGTTCAGCACTTCTTCCTCCTGCTCCACGTCATCGTGTAGCCTCGCCTCCTGCAGCTGCAGACGCCGCTCTTCCACCAACAGGAGGCGCTCTCTGACACCCTCCGCTGCTGCTGCCGTATCACTGGGACTCCCGAAGAACTGCTCGCTCCTGAAATGACGACAACCAGGTTTAGGGATAGGATTAAACATATAATGTCATAATTCAATCAAGTCTGAATGCGTGTACCCATCAGGGAAGATCACAGGCAGGGTCAATCTGTCCAGCAGAGTTTTTCCCAAAGAGTCGACTTCATCCAAGGACTCTGCCTCTACGCATTCCTGCTGTAACACCTGGAACATAATAAACATGCAATTTATACTTTAAATAACCACGTGGCTTATTTTTAGTCAATGCTGGCATGCTGACGCATCCACACTTGAGACAATGTTTTTCTCACCCTCTCAGCAGCAATGTGGAAGTTGAGCGCCAGCTCCAGCCTCTGCTGTCGCTCCTCAGCGCTGACGCTGAACTGTTTCCAGACTCTGTTGAGTCTGGGCAGAGTGTCTCCAGACGAGCGTGTCGTACAGCGCAGAGACTGACAGAGGACGACGGTGGCCTGCAGCAGCTGACGGCCATAATCGTAGGTGCTCTGAAGGAAAAAAAGAAGACAATCGTATTCAGGAAACCCTGTTTGATATCATCTCAGTTTTTCAGTCACACTAGTGTCATATTTAAATATCACATCACACAAATATCACATCACATTCATGACACCTGGATGACAAACCGTACACTGTGATCCTTTGGATTGTTCTGTAACAGCAACATTAGGTTCACATTTGTGGTTTAGAATGTAACGGGACTCAAACCTTCCAAAAAGTTCAGCTTTTGTCTAATTAGTCCACGGAATAATTTCCCAAAAGGGATCATCAAGATGTTTTTCTGGCAAACGTGAGACGAGCCTTTGTTGTTTTTGGTCAGCAGTGGTTTTCTCCTTGGAGCTCTCCCATGGATGCCATTTTTGTCCAGTCTCTTTCTTATAGTTGAATCGTGAACTCCTTAACTGAGCTACGTGAGGCCTGCAGTTCTTTAGATGTTATCTGGACGAGTCGCTGAGGCGCTCTTGGAATAATTTTGGCAGGCCGGCCACTCCTGGGAAGGTTCATCACTGTTCCGTGTTTTCTCCGTTTGTGAGTCATGGCACTCAGCGTGGTTCACTGAAGTCCCAAAGCATTAAAATAGCTTTGGGACTCTTTCCAGACTGATAGATGTCAATGCATCTATGGTGTGAAATTAAACATCCTAGGTCACATCGTTCCAGTTATGGCCAACGTTAAAGTTTTTGTAGAACAGACGCCTGTGCTGCCATCGCTATGACAATAGCTCGACTTTTTCTTTGAAACAGCCGAGCGAAAAACTAAATTTTATATTTTGTATTGACTCGGGTTTTCTTTGTTTAATATTAAAATTTGTTTGATGATCTGAAACATGTAATTGGACAAATATGCATTAAAAAAAAAAGAACTCAGGAAGGGGACAAATACTGTGTCTCAGCACTGCACCTAAACGGCAGCATCATAGCACTGGATCTTTGACATTAACTAAAGATCAAATGAAGCATCTCACCTGAGCGACATCCACAAACTTCCTGTGTTTGTCCAACATGGTCCTGGTCTCCTGAGAGTCGTCTCCCAGTCTGACGTGAGTCTTCAACAAGGCGTCCAACAACTCGCTGAGCCACTCCACTGCCTAACCACACGCATGCACAAACAGATCATAAAAACAGTAATACATGAAATCCCAATATGTGTGTGTGTGTGTTGTGTGTTGTATTTCTCACCTGCAAAGCATCTTCCTCACATTTAAACAGTTGGACCATCTGTAGCATCTTCAGCCTCCTTACATCCACCATGTCCTCACATCTGCAACACACACAGTTAAATATGCATCCAAGTCTGGACAACAAAGTGAAAAGCTACTTTTGGCTGTTTCCTTATTTGCAAGGAGTCGCTACAGCGCACAGCGTCGCATGTTTGAGTTTATGCCGGACGCCCTTCCTAACACTAAAGGGATTTGTGTCTCCTCCTGGGATCAAACTAGGGGTCTTTTGCTTGTTAGGCAAATGTGTAAACCACTGCCACAACAAAGAACATACGATCCATAACGTGAACCATAAATGGAGCGACAACATAAAGTTTGTCCTGAAGGTGGTGCCAGAGGACAGAGGAGACACAATTTTAATAGCCGAGCAGAAAGTTTCTCATTAGAAGAAATCCCAACTTGGAGAACGTGTACATGAGACAGTCCATCTGTACAGATGGAGCTCAAAGCTGGAAGGTTCACTGTGTAACACAGTTTTATTTTCAATAGTATAATACATACACTTTAGTGAAACACGTTTCCATGTTTACCAAGGAAACAGGTGCCATTGTGGAAGTAAGTGATCAGAGTATGCATGAGCAGAATGTTACAGCCAAAATTAGCCTCCTTAAAACATAAACAGGACACCCATATTTTTTAATTATCCACATTTATTTTGCTCTAAGGGACCTGCAGTCTTCATTAATCACCTTTGATTTTAATCCTGTTTGGAGTGGGAATTGCCACTCAGACTTCAACTGGGAAGATAAGTATTGCTTCCTTCTTGACAAATGACATCCCAAAAAAATAATTTAATTGAAAATATTTAACTGACAAACGTAGCAAAAGAAGACAGAAGTAACCTCTGCTTGCGGAGTTGCATGTCCTCCATCACAGACTGAATCTGCTGAACGTTGTCCTGCTGGTCTGCAGTTGGACTCTCCGTGTCCTCCAGAGGCCATGAGGGCTGGCTGCACATCTGCTCCAGCAACAACGCCCCCTTCTGACGCAGGGAGGCAAGACCTGCTTCTGCATTGGAGGAAACGGTTAATGTGACAGTGAAGCCTCATGAAAGCCATGATTATTCTGGAGGAAAATGAGATTTATTGTTCTGACTACAAACCAACAGTCTGCAGCTTCTCCTCCAGCAGTTTGAGGTTTTGTTGAATAGCTGCTCCATCAGCTGGAGCCACATCCGCACAGAGCATGCCCAGCAGACCGTCCAACTGCTGAGACAACTGCAGAGACAAACATCAAACTTGGATTCGTCATGCAGAAAGCATGCAGATTTTCACAGGTCTCTCCATCAGTTCACACCCTGGATAACCGCTAGACACAACGCTGTGCGTTACACAATACAGTTTTGTGCTACGTTTGTGCCGTACCTCCTGTGCGGTGCTGTGAAAGCTCTGTGCTGCCTGCAGGATGTTCTGTCGGCTCTCCAGCTGAGCCGCCTGTCGGTAGCAGACGTCGCTCAGCTGCTGCTGCAACGCCTTCAGCTCGGCCACTTCCTCCTCCTCTCCGGCGCTGAGCAGGGCAGCAATCTGCTGGTTCAACTCCACATAAACAGCAAACCACTCCTGTACACGCGCAAGACACAGAATCAGCTCATGGCTCATTTACCACCCGTGCAAATAAACATCTGTTACCCACAAGTGCACTGACACGAAACGGAACAAGATTTTCAGAGCACCAGGCCGCCAACATGAACGTATCTCATGAATCACATTAAGACTAAATTTGTTTCTGTGATCTTTTAACAGTCAAAAAATAGCATCTGACTCAGTTTCTTCTTATCACATGATTCTGATCACGATTATGTGCGTGTTTCATTACACTGTGCTGGCTCTCGATCTCCTCGTGCTTCTGTTGCAGTGCCTGAGCCGTTCGCATCGAGTCCCCGATAGCTTGCTGAGTCTTCAGCAGCTCTGAACCAGGACCCTGGAGCCAGGTGACCACCTGAGAGAGATACAACGAAACGGACTCACAGAGAGAGAAGGAGAAGAAACTGCTTTGTGCACTTCTAGAAGCTGCTAAACTTCAAGTTGTGAACATGAAAATGTGATATAACATCTACGTTTGGTTAACAGAACTGAGTCAGTACACTGAAACAAGCACCTGTGCAATGAAAAATATGACTTCATTACTCAGACTTATGCATACCTAATTAAGTGGCCAATGAGTGTATACACTTTTATTATATCATGAATGCATATCATCAGCCAGTCATACAGAAGCACCTCCGTGCATGTAGAAATGGTCAAGGCGACACACTTTGCTCACTTCGGGCCCCTTAGTGCCACAGACTACCTGAGTATTGTTGCTGACCATGTGACCTTTAAAGGACCATCTCTGTCTGGTAAATGCTCACTCCTCTCAAACTGTAAACCCAGTTTACGTAGCAAAGGCTGTCTGTTCATGTTGTGAGTCTCAAATACAAAGAAAAACCCAGATGCCATCACCAGTACAATAAAGCAAGTGGGCTTCATGTGTAGAATTGGTGAAGGGTCTGAGATAACGTGGAAGCGTTTTTTCAGATGCTCAAAATGAAAATAAAGTGGCTGGCTGTGTATTTATACAGCACAGTAACCGCTTGCCCAGATGTGCGTGCCTGTGTGTGTGTGTGTGTGTGTCAGGATCATGACTTGATTGTATTTATGAGGTCAGTGATGCCTTAAAGAGCTCGCACATACACACATACAGAGTTCAATCAAGAACTAGGCCAACCTTCCACAACTACCTCAAATCCTCCAGGCTAGTGACCGACATTGTGCAGTTACTATGGCAACCCTAGGCTCATCTCCAAGACACTGGTGTTAACCAATAGCCCCTGCAGCTGAAACAAGTCCAGCAACGAGAGATTCTACTTCATCTCGTCCTCAAGCGCTGTGGAGCTGCTCACTCACGCTGCTTCAAAGGGTCAAAGGTCATAGATACAAAAAAGGCTAAAGAGGATGATAACATATCATTGTTCATATATGACACACTACGCATGTGTCTGTGTGTGTACTACCTGCATGACTTTGGCGTGGATCTCATCCAGCTGGGTGCGTTTGTTTCGCTGCCTGCAGAGCTCCTGGTATTTGGTGTACTGCTCCCTGAGTGAGTCCAGCAGCTTCATCACCTGAGGCTGAGCCAGCAGCTCCTCCTCCATTGGACGCCAGGCGGGACCTGGAGGTCAGAGGTGAGAGGGAGGTCAAGAAGATGACCTGTGGGGTTTTAGCACGGGGCTGCTTCCTTCCACATATCTGGTCGGCTCTTACAAAAGGTGCTGCAATGGCCCAGCAGTAGTGTGGTGAGACTTTAGGAGAGCTGTGTATAAATAAATGCCCTCAATCCTCAATAAACTGAGGCAGTGTTGTATTTTTCACAGATTGCAAACAAGTGGCTCCCTACTTTTCTAGCTCATCTCTTCCAGTGTAAGTTTAGTCGTACCCACGCCTTACGATGGCACACTGCACATCACCTTACAACACTTTTGTCTGGTAAATTTGTGATGATTCTGCTTGTGCTGCTTCTTAAAGACCATAGAAGAAGCACGTGAGTATGAACTGAATTTGTGGATGCTGCCATCACACTTGTGGTCTTCAGTGGCACTTTGCATTCTTACACAATACTACACAGAACTCCAGCAGTCAACACAGCATCCACTTACACTGCGTCACACTGTGCTGTACACAGTGCATAGTACTCTGCAGCAGATGAACGGCTGCATTCATGTGCCAAACTCCAGAGAAAGAAATATGTAGAAAACAAGGGACACCCCTTAATTAATCCATGTATCACCCTTCTGTCTGAGCTGAGCCAGCAGAGCGACATCTGGGTGACTGACAGCTGCTTGCTCACCTCCCTGTCCGCCTCCTCCTCCTCCCTCTGAGCCGTTAAAACGACGCTGCTGCAGCTCCGACAACAACTCATGACCTTCAGACAGACAGAAACAGAGACAGAGAGAGAGGTGGCTTAAGATTTTAAAAGCTCATATAAAAGCATCAGAAACAATAATGAGTCAGTGTTTGTGTACATGCTGCTAAATTATGAAAGGAGCTGGTGGAGGGAGGAGGGTGGTACTACAAACAAAGACTCCTTTCACCTCAGCCCATCACACACACACACACACACACACACACACGCTGCTCTGTACAGTCAACACACCCATTCCATCTGTTCTTTAGGTAGCAGACTATTTTGGAGGACCAGGACAGCCTGTTGGCAAATAAACAAATACAGTTGTATTTGTTTCCAGTCCGAGAGATAAAGAAAGACACTTTACTTTAAAAATCAAACTTACAATAGAAATACATATCAAAAGGGAAAACTTTTTCCACGTAAACGCAATCATGAAAATAAAATAAAAATAATACAGCATAGTCTTTTTTTTTTTCTTTTTAAACAAAGCAAAGTCCACATGGACACAGACCACTGAGCTGGCTGTCATGTCTTCAGGCCCCCCCTCCCCATCCATGGCTAAGGACCGCTGAACACAAGTGAGCCAATTTGAAAATCCATGCTGCAGCGTAAAGCTCGTTCCCAGCCCACACCAACTGTGCTGACTGGCTAATCATTAATACCATCGCTGTGGTTACTGGACTGAGAAACCACTGCTTCCTAGAATCCATGATACTCGATCAAATGGATGGAGAGTCAAAAATCCACCTACCTGATTAATCAGCATTTTTTTTTTCATTCAATGTTCCCAAGTAAACTGCCCTATCAGATCACCCAGTGTTGCTGACATCTTCAAAATCTTTAAGAAACCCCTGTTTATGTTTGTTTTTTTTTATTTCCACAGTGTGCACCCACATGCACCTCATCACACTGTAGCAAAGCTTATGTAAATTGTGTAAATGTTCATTCTGCTGCGGTGGTGCACAAAGGAAAATTTACCTAAACTGTGTCACTGCGCAAATACTTACAGACTGTTTGTGCTCCAAGCAAGCTGTAGTTGTCACGTCTTTGTAAAGCACTCCGGTTGACATTTGATGTGTTTAAACATGCTCTATTAATTTTTCATGTATTAGAATTGCAGGAGAGGAGAACGATTGTTCAGTCAACCATCATGTCTACGCTTCATTATGGAGATCTTCTCTACCCTTCTGCCGCCTGTTTGACCTGAGAGCTTGATACAGTTTATCACTGAGCTTCAGGAGATATTGTAGGAACAACTGTGTGCTTTATGAAGAAGTGGGTTGGACCTCAACATTAAAAAAAAGAAGAGCAATGAATTCTATTATTTTTAATTCAGAAATGTCCACTGAATTTTAAAACCCCTGCTTACCTGAACAGATCTCAGGTCAGCACTAAACTGGACTTTCACTGCATGCACTTTAAAAACTGAATCCTTTAGAGAGGCTTTAACAACCTCGAGCTGCATGTGTGTTTTTATCTGCTTGGCCAACAGTAGAAATGTCATATCTGCACAACATTTGGTCCTGAAGGAGGATTAAGTAAAAGAAAATGATATTTACCAGTCTGAAGGACAGTCTCAGGGTCAAATGATGGCAAGAGGGCGCAGTCGGCTGATCTGCAGAGGACAGACAAGACACACAGCCCTGGATTTCATCTGTCTGCCCTCAGTATGCTTTAAACTGCAGCTGGGGGTGCATGAGTGTGTGTGTGTGTGTATGTACTTGTCCTTGTCCACCGAGCTGCTTTTGTCGGCATCATTGATGATCGACAGTTCGTCCAGCAGTGAGGTCGACTCCTTGGTGAACTTCTCGAAAACCTGCAACGAAACAAAACTCAGTCCTGGTGCCAAGTTACCATGGCAACAAATATTTTAAGTCACAGGCATATTAAAGACATGAAAGTATTTAAACAAACAAGCTACCAGTCTCTTGTTGAGCCAGTCGCTGTGGTCGTAGTCCAGACTTCCTCCGAAATCATCCGTCAGCTGACAGGGTTCAATGTAACGAGTCAGCTTATTGGCTGAAACCAGGATCACCTGACAGGAAGCACAGACACCAAATGTGAGCACCTCTGTGGACTTTACTGTGCTTTACTTTTAGGGTTGGTGCATTATTTTTCCCTTTTTAAAGCATTCCCACAGTATATAGCTTCTGTATTTAACATTACTGCATACTGAACAAAACATCTATAAAATATTTCCAAACCAGAAATGTGGAGAGCAAATACACGCATAGCCTGAGGACAAAAACACAGGAAAATTGAGGTCCAAATATTTATGATAAAGAGCGGCACTGTTGTGATTATTATTAATCTGGCTCTTTTAATTATACCTTTAATTAAAAGCATTTACTAATCAGTTCATTGGTTCCTCACATATGTTTTATAGCACATGTCAAACTAAAGTCACGGGGGCCAAATCTGGTCTTCGGTGAATTTAAACTTGGCCGTCCCAGTTGTAGCTGTGATCTGCACATCAATATGCACCCCGTGCACACACCAAACTAAGCAGAGAGGCACACTCAACTCTACCTGCAAGCTACCACAAAATGGCACAAAAAAAAAAAAAAAGGAAAGCTGATGCTGAACACGATGCTGTTAGACTCAGTACTTATTTACAGAGTGCAGAGAGGCCTGCATCCTTTTACCATGAGACACTCTCGTATGTCTTGCATTTTGAAACCACGTAGCAGCAGAGAAATGGAGCTATGGACAGGGAACAGAATCTGCAGAAACACAACAACAAAAAATTCTCTCTGAGCCAAATCTCAAAGTGAGCCGTTTCATTAAAGATTAAGCGGTAAGACGGCAGCTTGTTGATCTTCTATTGATCTGTTGAGGCTTTTATGTGGATCAATATGTGTAAATGTGTAATGTAAGGCTGCATGGGTCATGATACAGCATTATCAAGGAGATTTTATTTTAACCATGCCATGTGAACAAACTATATATATGGAGGCCTATAATTTGTTGGATTAACACACTTCTTTTTCTTGCAGTTTAGCCTCTGTACACCACCACAGTGGATTTTACATCAAACAACCAAGATGTGACTGAAGTGCAGAATTTCAGGTTGAATTTAACTGCATGAACTGTTTAGGAATTACAGGTGTTTTAATAAACAGTCCCCCAATTAGTCCACGAGCCTGATGTTGCCAGAAAACATCTAAATGAGCCTTCACAGTTCTGAACCGATGAAACCAAAATGAACTCGTACCAGAATGATGGGAAGAAAAAAGTATGGAGAAGGAGAGAAACAGCTTACGATCTGACACATTATCTGCCAATGTTCTGCCACGAGCATGTGTGACTGCCAGCAGAACCGGGTCACTAGTTTACTGGTGAAGGGACTTCACAGTGTAAATGTATAAAGACCCAGAGCATATTGCAAAAGAAACCCAAGAGTTTCTCAAGGCAGGAGATTTTTCCAGTGGTCAAGTCAGTCACCTGATCTCAAGCCAACAGGGCAGCTTTTCAGTTATTAAATACAAAATTGAACGAAGAGCCACAAACTGAAGGTGGCTTCAGTAAAGGCCAAGCAGAGCAGCCCAAGGGAGGAAACGCAGCATTTGGCGAAGTCCATGAGTTCCAGGCAGACAAATGACTGTATAAAAACAGCTGACGCAAAACCCTGAGAATTAAATTCTGCACTTCAATCACATCTTCACTGCTTGATTTAAAATCCACTGTTGGTGGTGTACAGAAGCAAAACTACAAAAATGGTGTCTTTGGCCAACAAATAATGGACCTAACTGCATGTCTGGGCCTTAGAGTGATTCCTGTTTTCCAATCTGAGCCCAAGGCGAACTGGGGTGATCAGTGGATTAAATACGGTTTCTTCACTTTCTGGCACATGAAAATTTTAAGGAAAATGCCATTCAAGCAGCCCGCGAGTTCATTATGTTAGACTTCACTGTCTAAGGAAGAACACATAAATAGTGCTTGTTTTCTCAGAAAGTTGGAGTCAATCAGCCTGAGTTCACAAGGCAAACCTTGGTTTTCTAAATCAGGAGACAGTGCACAAAATCTTTTGTGCACAAACACGTTTGAACCCCCTTTTTTTTAAGGCTGCTTTGTAAGTAAACCTGCAAAGACAACTGGCTGTGAGTCGACCTTCCAGTTGTCACTGCAACAGATGCTGGCAGACAATTTGGACTCAACTAGCGTGTGTGCGCGTTTATTTAAATGTGAGGTCAGATGTGTGAGCAGCTGTGCAGCACACACCCTGCTGTGTCACCCTCAAAGACACTCCATAGTTTAGATGAGTAACATTTCGGCACCGTCGCTGGAATCTCTAACAGCTGTGTGTGTGTGTGTGTGTGTGTGTGGAAGAGGCCAGCAGAGATGTGGCCACCAATGACAACACAAGTATGAAATTTAGCAACTTGTAGCGACTACAGGGAAAATAACCACTGACAACACAAACTGGACAGATACACACTTAAAACTTATCTCAACTTTGAGGGAAGCACTTGAAGAATAACAGAAGAGAAAAAAAATGACTGACATGTGACAAATATGTTAGAGGTTTGGCTACGCAAGTGCAAGACCACAATTGCAATTTATGAGACCAGTAACTCTCATTTTTCCTGACAATATTCTTTAAGCAGTTCCTGTTGTTCCTGAGTCGACTTCTGAAATGCCGTCACGTCCTTAAACGCACCACCAGGGAGTTTTCTTGCACTCAGAACCACAAAAAAAAAAAAAAAAGCCCCAATTTCACTACAAAAATAAAGTCATCTTAACATTGACTGTAATGGATTATCTTTATTCAACAACTATCGAGTCGATACAGATCACCCAACTTGCTCCCGTTACCATGGCAACAATCGTGGAGCCAACGTGGCTGTGGAAATCTGGGTCACAATGATTACTGATCTCTGTCGGTAAAACCATCTGTTGTAATAGGGGAGGAGGCAGACACACAAACACTCACACACACACAAACACACACACTAGATTGATCCTGTCTCAGGTTTCCAGCAGCACTCAGGACAGTTAATGATGCTCAAGGTTATTATAACTGGTGCAGTTACGCTCTGATATCGGGTGACAACAAAGATCAGAAGGGTTCGTGCGCGTGCTTTAAACCAAAATCAAGAGGGGGAAAAAATGAAAATGAAAAGAAAAAATTGTTTGGTTCATTCCAAGGTTGGAGAAGAAAAAAAAAACCTGGGATCATCAAACTGATCCAACTTGTCCACGTAAAAGCAGCCATTTCATCCATGAGGTGGGGCAGCTGAACTGCTAGAAACACTTTTGCCTGAAGTGCAGGAGGACAATAAGTTAATAAGGTTAAGTTTATTAAGTAAACCCCAACCGCCACCTCAGTTTAGCATGTCGACGTGTGCAACTGAGGTGAACGGGAACGTGCACAGTTTGGAAAGTACTGCCCTGACGCTAATGTGCGGTCATAGATTTCTGTAATAAAATTGTGAGCCTGAAAAAACACACTCATAAGGAGATGTTATTTCCTACAAGCAGGTATCCTGACACGCAAATTTAACAACTGCACGTGTAAAACTAAGCAAACAGGCACACACAGCAGCCACCAGATACACGGGCCCTCTCGAGAGTTGGGAGGAACAGCACGTGCTCTTGTAAGGAACTGCTCTTGAACTTAACGTCTACACGTGGGATTCGAACTGAGTTTTGACAGACTTCAGGCTGAAACTAGGAGAGGAACCGGGCCTCTGATGAGCATGTTTTACACCACCCCTGACTTATAACTAAAGCCAGAGCTTTGCATCACCAAATTCATTACAGTCAGCATAGTGAGGGGCATCACTGTGTCTCAAAACTGACACCAAGAGCCATAAAAAAAAAGAAAAAAGAATTACACTCTTGGTCTCTCTGCTGCCTTCTTAAGGATATACGATATATGTGCAGCGTTCACATGGAAAGTTGGAGCAGTGACAAAGGGAACCAAACCCCACTCTAATAACCTGAGGTTTCCAAGAAATGCTTTTCACACTGCAACCACTTCAGTTTAAAATGTCCCAAGACAGAGAAAATCTCTGGTTCACGTAAGGCAAAAATGACTGCTTTTCACGTAAGGTACAGATCTTCAAAACCCACAAACACGCTGCACTGCAGAGGGGACGCTTTAAGTGCCGGCTCATCCTGAAGCAGCAGCCGAGAGACTCACCTCAAAGCCC
Source organism: Cichlasoma orientale (assembly GCA_034780415.1). Lineage (NCBI taxonomy): Eukaryota > Metazoa > Chordata > Actinopteri > Cichliformes > Cichlidae > Cichlasoma > Cichlasoma orientale. The sequence goes on along the minus strand of JAVDPK010002729.1, from coordinate 3,976 downwards.
AGGCGGTCTTTCTCCTTCCAGAAGCAGAAGTGTGTGACCTTCTTGTCCCAGAATTCATCGGGCTTCACCACGCAGACCAGCGACACTTCGGCTGGGATCACATTCTGAAACAAAAATCAATAGCCTCATTAGCCCTCGGCTTTTAAAACACACCCACGCCAGCCAACGCAGTAATGCAGATTAAGCCTGCGTTGTGCCTGGAGGGACTTTTAATGTGTTCGTACCTGCAACATGAGCACCACAGTCTTCACGATGTTCCACTGAGACTTCCGTCCATCCACGATAACGGTGAAACCCCGAGCCTTACACTTCTCACTGACACAGAGACAGGGTGTATCACTACCAGTGCACACAGCACGGCATCATTTACATATACAGTTTCCTGTTTGGACAACATTTGGGTGGCCAGCTCACCAAGCTGCTGCTGCTGAGGTTACTTTGTTATCCTCACCAGTATAAACAGTAACAAAAATAAAGCCCGAGTCTATAGAGTTGTTTTTTTTTTTCTCCTTTCTGATTTATACTTGAGCACTTAACATTCACACATTCTCAGCATCACATATACTTTTGACTCCTGGATGCTGCACGGTGAGATTTTCAAGTCCAATTTTAAAGTCTGTCAGCTATAAACAACCTACAGGAGTTTAAACAGCTTAGCCAGTGTGTTTTGGAAGAAATGAAGCAGGAGCTAAAGAGTCCAGAAATGGAAAAGGGACTGAATCACCTGTCGAGCTGCCAAGAATTACAGCTGTCAGATCGCGCTGAGGAGCTCAAAAGGACGGGCTGAAAAATAGTAATGCTTAATAAACTGGAATCATCCTTTAAGCTTTTTGCAGCAAATCTGAACATGCTGGATTTGTACACTCCAGCCACGGGGTTCAGATCCAGCAGCTCCTCACTGACAGCCATGTCCAAAGGTATTAAAACTGAAACTAAACAGACTTCAGGTGACAAAACTGCTTCAGCCTTATCGGTGTCTGTGCTTGTACCTCGGGATGCTAAGCAGGTAGTCCAGCGTGGCGCTAAGCTCCTCCATGCTGGTCTGATCTGAACTGAGAGGGATGGTCAGGATCAGACCACTGCGCCGGTCTTTGCCCCCTAAAGAGTGACGGGCAGACCGTCGGAGAGGGGAGGAATGGGATTACTGCACAAAGGGCAACGAGGAAACACGTGCTTTTGAATCAAAGTGTTTTACCTGACAAGAAGGCCAGTTTCTTCTTGAGAACGGGGAGGATGGCGGTCGCTTCCATTGTGACACTGGACATCTGTAAACACACACACAGAAAAAAAGTAAAGGACAAGTTCATCAGTTTTTGTTTTTTCCTCCAGTGTCTTAAAAATGCTCATATGCACGCTCAGACAGTCTGGCACACAGAAATGGCAACTTCTGCCTTTGCTGGCACTGATGAGATCCTTTCATTATAACAGCTCCTCCTTCAGTCCAAAGTATTCTTTCTGAAATGCAGTCTGAGCAACACCGATCAAGTTAGTGGAAATTTGGCCACAGTTGCACTCGGTCCTCAATAAACTCTTAACGCTAGACCACAATTTCAAACCTGTATAATCAGACGCTGGCCGACAGACTCAGACTTTCAGCCCACGGCTCCGCGAAGTGCCTGGCAAGAATCTGAATGCACAGTAACTAGAAATATTAAACCAGGAGAGCTCAGAAACCCCACTGCTCAGAGGCTACAGGACACTGCAAGTCAGCGCAGGAGTGCAGCAGGCATAGGTGATAAAAACAGCTACAGGGTCACTACAGACCGTTCCCTGCAGCCCAGCAGACGCAGTGCAAACCCCAGTGTTTAAGTAGCATCACTGGAGCAGCGCGGCGATTTTCCACGGATTTTCTCTCAGCTGGCGCTCCTCCCAGCCGATTCAGATTCTTGGCTTCGGCTCAGCCTGTGATTTACTGCCCGTTTCGTCGGCGTGTCAGCGCGGTTCAAGCAGTCAGCCAGTAAATCAGTCAGGTTGCATTTCTGTCGGCTTATCGACCGATTAAACATCTGTGTTGATTTTTACCCCCCCATTGTACAGTTTGCACCGTTTTCACGGCTTTTTCATTTAGTGCCTGGCACTCTCCCATTAAACCCTCTGCTCCTTTAAACCACTAGTTTGGGTTTTTCAGTTAATTGTAGGACTTTGGAAGGAAAAACGCGCAACTACTCATTTTTTATTCCATTTCAATGTTTTTGTAGAGTTGGTTCATTTTTGTTATTTTCTACCGCTGAAGCTGCTTTCTGCTGCTTGTAATCTGAGAGACAGTAATCACAGCCGTGCATGCTCTAACACTGGTTTTCACTCCTTTAATTTTAGTTTTGTGTGCAGTGTACACAGTTCAGTGTGCATGCCGAGTGTCATAATATAATTTACACAGTGACCTTGACATGATGTGGCATACAGACACTTTGGCTGGCTTTTAACTTGCAGTTGTGTTACACTCAGAGTCTGTGTGTTTGTGGTATTATTGTTAATAGCTGTTTTGTCAGGCAGCTCCTTCTCATGAGACAAGTTCAGTCAAAGCTAGAACAATTCTGCTCTTTTCACGTGAGAAATGTGTTTGTGGTTTGTCTTTGCTCCTCTCACAATCTGGAGTCAACAAGAAGTCACATGTTGACGCGCAGCAATCAGCGTTTAACAAAATTGGACTTCAAATCTGGTGGTAGAGCTGTCGGGTTCTTACTTTCTGTCCGTGAAATCAACAGTTTCTGTTCTGCTAAACTTTGCGTCAAATTTCTCATTTGACACAAAGCTGCTCATTGTGTCATTTACCAGCAGACACAGCAGATGAAGTGTTTGTGGGGACAAATGATTTGGTTACTGCAGCACCACTCGGTGTGTCCTCCTGCTGCTGCTGCTGCTGCTGGGGCTTCACCTTCATCCTCCTGCGGCCTTGGGGCTGCTGCTGCAGGACGGCCCGGCCCAGCTCGGTGTGTGTCGGCTTGGTTCGGCTCGGCCCACAGACACAATGACCTACATGCAGCAGCTGCAGACTGCGGCAGCTGTAAACCTCCCTCACCGCAAACTCGACCAGCCAGGCTCGGCAGCTCTGAGATACATATCAGCAACCATTAACCCCGCATGTTTTCTTACCTTTTCAGTCAAATCTGCGGCATTTTCTTCTGTCCCGATCTTTTTTTTCCCTCCTCCTAGTCCCCCTCCTCTTCTCCTCTGTCGCTTCTTCTCCTCTGCAGCTCTTCCCCCTCTCTCTGTCTTCCCTCCTCCTCCGCTTTCTCCTCTCAGGCTGATTTATCAGCAGATACTCAAACTGTTTTCCATGAAAAAAGCGGAGGTGCTCAGCTTGTTCACCGTACGCTTTGAACAACGCTGCTGCCCTGCCCCAAACACACACAAGGCAGGCGCTGGAGCTCACTGCTGTGCGCAGCCTCAGTGCAGCCAAATCAAAGAACGCGACTTCCGGTTAAGCGACTTTCCAAATAAATGCCTGGAGGAAGGATGTTTATCCTTTTCTCACCACATTAGAGGAGCAATATGGAATTTTGCATTTCTGATCAGCATTTATTTGCGATCACGATTTGTACACTCCTTTGTTCCTTTATAGAAACATTGATAATATGTATTCTCTGTAGTTTTTTTTCTTGTAAAGTTTTATTTTGCAGTTTTCACTGCCCTAAGGCATTGTAAACCTACGCAGGTTTTTCTGTTTTTATTGTCTGTTAAGAACATTGCTTATTTCAGTCCACAAAGTTTGTTAAAAAATGTTTCTTTTTTCAGTTGTGGAAATGTTTGGTTTCAGTGCGTTTAGTTTCAGACCAGATGAAACCAAAAATTCAGAGTCAGGCTGCAGCAGCCCTGTGAAGGTGTAATGATCTTTGGGAAGACACTTTTGATTTGCTCAATGATTTATTTAATTACACATAAGCATACAAGAAATTACAACATTCTCTCTCTCACACACACACACACACACACACACACACACACACACACACACACACACACACACACACACACA
>JAVDPK010002726.1:22291-38105 GCA_034780415.1 Cichlasoma orientale | reverse complement strand
TGTGTGTGTGTGTGTGTGTGTGTGTGTGTGTGTGTGTGTGTGTGTGTGTGTGTGTGTGTGTGTGTGTGTGCTTTTTTAAATCCAGGTATGCTTTTACTGCAGTCACAGTGTGTTTGGGATCATTGTGATGCTGAAAAATGAAGCCACTGGCAATCAGATGCTTTCCAGGTGGTATTATTGCCTATTACTTTATGATGCTGTTCATCTGCTGTAAATAGTTTTATAGGCCTCCCACTCCTTTTCTCCTGCACTTGTCCAGTTTACTCAGATTTTTTAAGGACACGCTGCACACCATGCTAAGATATGCCAAGTTTTCAGCTAACAGCTCTTTGGGAATCACTCCTCGGGGTGGCTGTAGTTCAGGTCATCTTCTAACCGGAAGGTTTGTGGTTCAATCCCTGGCTGCTCCAGCCTGTATGCCAAAGTATCCTTGGGCAAGGTACCAAACCCCAAGTTGCTCTCTGATGCATCCATTTGTGAATGTTAGATAGAAAGCACTTAGAAGTGCTATTATGAATGAGGCAAGTTGTATTGAGTGCTCAAAGTAGTGTAGAAAAAGTGCTACATAAAAAACAGTCAGTTTACCTTGTTGGTGCAAAAGTCTAATTTTATGTCTGTCAAACTGTGTTATCTTTGGCATTTTTCATCAATTCAGCTGAAGAAATAAAAACAAATTATGTGGCTGTTAATAACAAAATGGCATTCCTTGAGTTAGGTAACCTTTTGAGAAATTCATACTTCAGTGGTAAAACATTCCTCTGACAATGGTCAGGGACAAGGAGTGCACTGAATATGAGTGAATAAGCAGCCAAAGTCCAAAGAAAAGCTTTGAAAGGCCTTCAGAAGGCCCGGAGAACTGTTGCTCAAGACCTCTTAAAAATAAAATACAAGAAAGCCTGGGTCTGGCTCAGGACTTTTGCACAGTACTGTATGATAGAAAATTAGTGCGCTATCATTAGAAAATACAAACCGCCAGTTAATAATATTGAATGCACTGGATAGTGTTAAGTGACATGTTTTTCAGTTCATTTGTTTTTGTTTTCTTTTTAATTCAGAGTATACAACAATACTAACAGGCTATCGGCCTAATCTTCCACTTCAGCAGATTCTTATTGCCATGGTTTCCATTAATCTGTGCTGCCTGCATATAGGGATAATCGGTGTAAACAAATTAACACAGGCCCACAGGTTAAAATGTTATTTAAATGAAATGCTTTATTTACTTCCTGGAGCAAGCTTCTCATTGCCCTCGCTTTCTCTAATTAGTGGCATTGCTTGATTACACTGCTTTTATTGATTTAAAAAAAACAAACATTTAGTGTTTATATAAAGTGGATTGACCTACAGCTATGACCATCAGAGGACGAGTTGAATGTTAATCTATTATCAATATGCACCCCGGAGCATTGTTGTAGACAGATAAAGTTTAACTGAGGTCTGCAGTTTTGTAAGTGTACATTTGCACCTTTTCTTTGCCTTTCAGACATGCAGTTTCCTGCATTCAGGCAATTTTCAATATATATTTTTTATTACAATGTAACCTATGAAAAAAAAAATCAACTTTTAGGGTCAACAGTTTAAAGCATCCTTGGAAAATAAGAAATATGAGGTATTAGCACAGCCGTGCAAGAAGGAGGAGACTGTGCTGTCACTCACTTCTCTTGCGACTGTCAGGCTTCATACTGAAGTGGCACACAGAGCGCGGGGATTTTAACGCTTACAGTGTATCCTGTATCTTTCTGATGCTACAGCAGCGGTGAACTGAGCCGTGTTACGGCCGCTAATTAAACGTGATGTTTTAATCAGCCTAACAAGCTGCAGTCAGTCATTCCAACAGGTTCCTAATGAACCAACAAGTGTTTGCAGTGAAAGGAAATCTCACACTGCGTGGGAACTGTCTCTGAGGCCTGTGAGCGGGGAAAGGAGCGGCTCTGCTTTCTGGGAATGCTCAAAAAAAAAAAAAAAAAGATTGACCAAGATGATACTGTAAGAAAAAAAAAGGACATTTTCTACCTGTGGTTTTATATTTTACATATAAATATATCATCATCCTCATCATCCTCATCATCACTGGCATCTTGTTCTGTTTGATATTTATGTGAATTTTTTTCATGGGTCTTGACTAAAAAATATAGTAAATGCTTCTCATATAGTGCTTTTCTACTCTACCTGAGCCCTCAAAGCACTTTACACAACCAGTCTCATTCAGCCATTCACACACGCATTGTTTTTAATGTCTACTGTAAATGCTTTCTATCTAACGTTCACACACATTCACTCTGTCATAGATGCATCGGAAGCAGCTCGGAGTTCAGTATCTTGCCCACGGACACTTCGGTGTGCAGGCAGGGATCAAACCACCAACCTTCCAACTGGTAGATGACCTGAGCCGCACCCAACATGTCCTTAAAGTTCAACCTTTTGACCTCAAAATTCTGACGACTTCATCCTTCTTTCAGCCAAAATTCCCCGAAGAAGTATCAAACACACGGACGATGTAATGCCGACCACAGCTGGCCGCGGCTTGGAGCCGTACTAAACCACGAGAGTCCGGTTGTTGGTCGGTAAGTGTCTCGAGGATTATACAGACCAGCGGGAGAATCACCAACATGATTCAACATAATTACTGCAGATGTCATAGAGAATGTCCTTCGCTTTAGGAAAGCCTATTTAAATAAATCCCATTATCAATATGCTGAGGTGGTTTTTAACATCACAGGGAAAAAAAAGATGAAGGGGGGGCGAAAAAGGGAGTGAAGAAAACGAGCGAATGAAAACGAGGAGACGGACGGATGAGGAGAGGGAGTGAGATGTAAAACAGCGTCTAACAGAGATGAGAAACAAAGGAAGAAGGGTAGATGAGGGTGAGGAGATATGATAATAGATTCAGTACAGAGCCAAACCAATTTTCGTTCTTAACCTCATCTGGACCAGCTGATGATTAAGAACACAGCTGGGGTCACCTTCCCGCAGCCCTCCTTTCTCCATCCTAAATTAGAGACACTTATGGATTCATGACATGCACAGAGTGGATAGTGTCATTCCAAATTTTATACCAATATAAAAAACAGGGCACTTACAGTTAATAAGTCAGGCTTGCCAAGATGGGAAATGTAGGAGAGTGTGTTAAGGAAGTGGAAATATCTGTTTCTGTGCCGCACGTGAAAGGTCAGAGATCAAAGACACATAGTTAGAATCAGGAGATCGAAGTTATATTTAGGAAGGGTTAAAGGTCACTTGGATGCATATTTTAAGGGGCCATTCCACTCAGTAATTTGACTCGTTTTAAAGAGTTTGTCAAAGTAGAGTCGGAAGATTGGTTCAGAGTGCTTTGAGAATCAAGTCTGGCCATTCTGCAGGAATCTCTGTGGCTCCAAGCAGAGATTTTGGGTTAACAAGAGGAAGCTCCTGTCTAAATGAACGGGTGCAGCGACATAACTTTAACTTCAGTGGTCACCAGGACGCAAAAATATGCTCCTGTAGACCCGTCGCTGAAACCAGGTTTTAAAAGAGCGCTTAAAAAGTTTAACGGCTCGGCCGCAAAACGAGGATTTAAAAAGTTTTGGTTTTTTTTCCCCTCCTGCAGATTTACTTCATCTTCACTTTGCAGCTCAATCGTAGGTGCCAGAAACATCAGTTTCTCTGACTCACGCTTCAGCGCACCTCTACGAATGCCACGCTAATTCACGTTCTGGATGCAGTAAGCCAAGAAAATTAGGAAGGGAATGCACCCGCGTGTTTGTTACGGTAATGAGCACATACGCCTGTCAACTTACAGTCAAACCTGAACTCAACAGACAACTGGCTCTTTGGGGGGGATGGGAATGAGATATCCACGTGCCATGTCTTTTGCCTTATAATATTTCCATATGGAGTTTTATGATGCACTTAAATACTTTGGTACATGACCCTTCACCAATAGTACAATCTCACATAATTGCCTCTTTGTGTTCAAATATGTCCTGAAGTCAGAGTTTCTGCAGGTGGTGCTGCCATTCTTTGTCTCAGCGATCACAAAAACCCTTTCAAGTTCTTTCTGTCTCTGCTTCGAACAGTCATATTTTTTGCTGCTTTGAAACTTTCACGTGTGAGATTTCAGACATGTGTAGCTGAATTTGCAGCATCACTCAAAGACCTTGTTCGAACAGTGGAACAGCGGGATTTTGTTTCCCAACATTCAAAGCTAATCTGGTATTCAGCGAAATCTCTCACGCGGCGGTGATCGACGCTGCAGCCTCGGCCGCTGCAACTAACAGATCCGTCCCTTCTTTCATCCACATCTCCGCTGACATGCTTTCCCCCCCCCTCCTCTGGGCTCATTTATCCCATTGGAGTGTAGCTTAGTGTAATTGACTCCAAGTGCAAAGTAGAGCTGAAATTGTTCACAGTAGCGCTACAATTTCGAGTATTATAGCAGGCGAAAGCCCAGAAGTTAATTTCCGTTTTCTTTGTTTTTCCTTTTTTTTCATTTCCTTTACAGTACGTTTGGCTCCCTGATGTGAGCGCTTCCTGACTCTGCAATTGTTGAGGGATGTTTTATAATGGTTGCTGTATAATGTTTCATCTTATAACCACTTAAGCCGTAGCCTAGTGCCAGTCTCAGTCTATCCCTCACACAGTAATAATAACTATCATTGTAAAGCCATTAGGGGGCATTGGCGCTATCTTCAATTTTCTACTTTGGAGCACTAAAATAATCCTTCAAACATGTAACTGAAAAGTGAAAGCACATAGGGGGAAAAAAGCAGCATAATCAGTTGGGCACTGCTCCCTTACACAGAGGTAAACTCTTGTGCTGTGTACTGATCCATGTTGAAGATATTCCATATTACTTAAAGTGTTTATCATTTCATCTGAGGACAAAAGTGGTGTTTGAAATAAGTGATCTCTTGGATTCCTCATACAAGTTTGGTGACTGTATGTATCGCATGGACACAAACCAGCTCCTGTTCTTATTTTTCTACAGCTGAAGGGCAAATCTAATGGAAATCAAACAGCATTTCCATTAGAAAACACCACGTTGCATCCTTTCCTTCAGCATCCAATTTCCTCGCTGTGGCTGTGTGGGCTAACAGGTTAATAGGTTCAGTGGTAACCCTGTGGTAAATTGGCTGCTCTGCAGTGGTTAAGGGAGTAATCAAAGGGGCTGATTGTGGACCGTTCACCTGTCCTGATCCCAGAGGTCGCATCATCAAACCGGCCGCTCACACTGCTGCCGTTGCTGTCGGCCAGGCTAGCAGATGGCTAATTGAAAGGGCCGAGGCTTTCAGGAGGCAGATAGCAGAGGTGAAAAAAGAAAAGAAAAAGAGAGATGGAGGGACAAAGGAGAGCCAGAGGGAGGAATGAAGGAGTGATGTAGGAATAAAGAGTGCAGATCTTTACAGGAGGTCCTCAGCAAGCCTTAAAAATAATTACACAATATCGGATAGAACCACACAGGTGAACTAAGTAACTGAAGCGTAATAACAGACTGTATATAAGAGATGGATGGATTTTGACAAACTGTATTAACACACTGGACCTAAAAATCACAAAAAACATGAAATCTGAGTAGAAAAAAAGTAAGATTTTTTTTTTTTGCTGTGAAAACCACAAACATGATTAAGAAACTATTTTTATAACTTAAAATACAAATATAAGTTGTATTTTTCAAAAACCCATGTATAAATTTAGCAAACAACAAAGTTATATACAACTATTTACATAAAAATGCAGGCGATGCCTCAGAAAAATCAGGCGTCACAACAGGATGCCACACAGTGTGAGTTTACCTTTGGTAGCTTTTTAGATAACATCTGCCTTATCGATAACTACACAACACACTAAACACACTGCACTACAAGCTAACATACCAGGCCATGTGCTGAGGGACTGTGCAGGGGACCTTGCTGAGTAAAGCTGCCTCAAAACCACCACCAGTACCCCCGTCCCAAAGAAGTCGTCACCCGCCTGTTTCAATGGCTGCTCTCACCCCCATCCTCATGAAGTGTTAGTCATGCAACATCTTAAGACTGACCGGCAGACCACAAGCAGTTCGGGTCGGCAGCAACACATCCAGCACCATCACTCTGAGCACGGGGGCCCCCCAAGGATGTGTGCCCCCTTTTCTTCACACTCTTGACCCATGACTGCACGCCGTTGCGCAGCTCCAACGTCTTCATCACGTTTGCGGATGGCACGACTGTGGTGGGTCTCATCAACAACAATGATGAGACAAACTACAGGAGCGAGGTGAGCCACCTGGCCTTGTGGTGCAGCCACAACAATCTTTCTTTTAACATGGAGAAAACAAAGAGATTGTTGTGTTCTTCATTCCCAGAATTCCCCTCTGACCATCAGCGGTGCTGCTGTGGAGAGGGTGAGCAGCACCAAGTTCCTGGGATGTCACAAAGAACCTCTCCTGGACCCTAAACACCACTTCTCTGGCCTCTACTTTCTCCACAAGCTGCGAAGAGCCAGAGCCCCCATCATGTGCACATTCTTCAGGGGCACGATCCAGACCGTCCTGACCAGCTGCATCACAGTGTGGTATGGCGCCTGCACAGCATCTTGCCGCAGGACCCTCCAGCGCATCATCAGAGCAGCTGAGAAGATCATGCTTCTGGTTTGTGCAAAAATTCTCTCATAAAGCAAAGAGGACTTGTGGGAAGAAGCACTGAGAGGGAGTCAAATTGGGGAAAGCTAAAAGAAAAAGTGTAGCCAGTAAGATTTGAATAGAGATGAAGAGATAGAGGGTTTACACAAGTAAAGCGTGAGAGCCAGGAAATCAGGAAAACTTTTAAATATTATGTACAGAAGAAATGAGGCAGGCCACAGGGCCATTCAGTCAACATGACCTCTGTCAACCTTTTGCAACAGGCCAGCAAAACCCTGTTTGAACAACCACTGCTTTCCTAGCACCAAACATGACCTCTGGACTGTGGCTCTGAATATTTATAGAGACAGCACGCAGAGGAAGAAGCTCCACTGCGCATTATCCCAGTAAGAAATTCATCCTGCTATTGTCTCTCATTGCAAATGCTTTGCAAAGCATTTTTGACCTAATAAAAAAATAATAATGCGCTATTTGCTTTTTTTTTTTTTTTTTTTTTTTGCTCAGCAAGAGGTCTATTTCAGCCCGTGCTGTGGCCAGATCCCCTTGCTCTGATTATCATAGTGGCGCTGAGCTTTTAACCTTGAATGTCCAGTGGTATCTGCAGTAAAAGTTAATGTAAAAAGTTAATGACTTTGGTTTGAAGGACAAAAAGTTTGGAAGTTATTTGAACGGAGCCATATAGCATATGCTCTGTCAGATGGGTTTGGGGTTTTATTTCTGACATTTGATGGGTGATTGCGGAATGTGTTAATCACTTGCAAAAATAAAACCATCAATAACGGCTGTTCCTTGCATCCCAATTTTCCTGTCACTTGATGTGATTGTGTTGTGATTGACTTTCTGGCTCACGCAGGCAAACAGCTATTGAGAGTGGCAGGCGAGAGAGGAGAGACAGGTGTTTGCAAGCAAGCAACTAGTCAGATATTCAGGCATTTTGGGAGTCAAGCAGTCGAGCTGTCAGGCAGACAGGTCACAGAGATCTGCCTTCAGGCAGAAATTCAATTTTTGCACAGACAGACGGACATTTAGGAAATTCGATATTGATGCAGTCAAACTAGACACAATCAGGGGCTCAGACAGGTGGTCAGCCAATTCAACAGTTAGGCAGACCGTGCCGTCAGAGAGACAGACAGGCAGTTTGATCGGTTTGACCAGCAGCATTCGGTCAGCACTGTTATATTCCTACAAACTCAGAGAGCGCGGCAGAACAGGCGCTCTTCACTGACCGGAAACAGCGGACGAGCCGAAGGGCCCGCTAAGAGTGAATGGCTCATTTAACAGCAGGTTCCTCTTCCTGGTACGGATGGAAGCTGGAGGATAGAGCGGCGGTGAGGCTAGGGCCGCAGAATCTGCTGGTGCAGTTTCAGTTAGATGTAACAGTCAAAACCTCAAGTTGTGGGGGTAATCACGAAGCACTTCGAGGTGTGTTTTGCAGTTTGGGTGATCGCAATGCGAAACAGAGGCAGGGCAGTTTGGTTAAATCGGCTGGAATGATGCAGTTTCAGCCTCATTAGCCAACCGCTGCCCATTAATTCTTTTAGAATCTGTGTTGTGATGCAAGGTTTCCGGTGTGGACATTATCTGTGACCTTACTGTCAGCGACATTAATGATCAGGCTTTCATAAAATCCATTCACATTCCTTAATAAAGTAAGATTAGAAGGAAATAGAAGCAGCAGATCTCAGGCTGCTGTGGGTGGGGGGTTTTCAGATGTTGTCTCCTCTATGATGGAAGTGCATCTTTTACTTTTTGGCTGACGGGTTACTGATCTCAAAGCTCGCCTCCACGCTGAGACAGCAGAGAATTTGGCATCCACAAAATGGATAAAGATTGCTCCACACTTTGCGGTGCAGAAAGTTGTAACATTTGTAATATTTGCACAGTTGTTATATTTGCACCCAGCTGTGCCAGCTGCACCGCCAGCTGTAACTGCTGCAGAGCTGAGTTAACTAGAAAAGTGACAAAATTAATGTTAGTTTGCACACCCTATTTAGACTGGTGAGCGAAACGGGCTAAACTGTAGAACTGTAAATCACACTTTACAGCATCATCGTCATGGCGGCACAAATTTCCACATTTTTTTTTCAACGATTTGTGGTGATCTTCTTCACCCTATAGAGCACTTTAGCTTGCTAATGAGATACATGACCAAGATCTCTGCCTCCTGACTTCCTTCTGGCTTCTCACACACACACACACACACACACACACACACACACACACACACACACACACACACACACACACACACACACACAAACAGTCAATAATCTCACATCGCGCGTAGATATTCCAAATGCCGGTAGACAGAATGGGACCGTTTCTGATAATGAAGAGAAAAGACACAAAAAAAGCTTTGTCAGTCTCGGAAAATGTGCTCCACGGTTTCAGCGCTCCTCATAACTTCTGCATTAGTGTAATGTTTAGTATAATTTTAAATATAGCTTCGGAGAACTCTGAGCACTGAGTAGCTGAACAATTTGGCTCGGTCCTGGCCAAATTTGTGCAGCGATTCTCAGCATATTAGCACAGTTCACTTATCATCCCCAGTATAGTTGTCTTCTAGATTCTGCTTCATTCGGCCATTTGGAGCTACTTTTAAATAAATTAAAAACCCACTTTCAGTCCCTTTAAATTCTCCTCACATACCTCCTTCTGTCAGGTTGTTTGTTAAGGTATTTTGCCTGCTCGGAGCTGCTAAATGATTAAGAGAGATTTATTCCAACTCCTGCTCAGGTCAAAAGCCTTGTTTTGCTTCCGGGTGCAGCTTAATAATGCTCATAATGAGGGCTGGCAGAGAATTAATATAAATTAAAATAGACCAAAGAGTGCATGCAAACTTGTCTTCATTAATAGGTAAGTGACAATATAATTTTTGTGGGGTACTATTGCCAAGAGGCTCATACAATGAGCTCTGTAGAGGCTGCCATCCTATGAGTTATTTCATTGTTTTTGGCTTAATTAGCTTTTGATAAAGCTTTATGAGGGGGTGTAGATGAAGGCAGGAAAGAAGAAGGGCAAAATAAAACTGCTTTATCAGGGTATTAGCCTCCGGGCGCTGTTCTCTTATTGTGGGGTCTGGGCTCTTCACATTGTGTATTAGGTTATATTAATTTGGAGAGTGGTATCTCTTGGAAACAAGGGAGGCCTCTCTTTGATGTGCTCTCCTCTGCGATTTCTCCAGGACCATTTTTCATGTAGGTGCTCCACTCTGTATTGATTAGGCCTCATAAATAGTGAAAGAGTATAGGGGTGATGGAGAGGTCTGAAAGCTGCCCTAAATAGGTTAATGCTGGAGAGCGAGAGCCAGCGGGGAGGAGAGGAGCAATGAGAGTCTCATCTCAGAGTGGCTCAGTTAAGGCACTGCTGAGACCATGTATAATCCCTTTATGAAATTAACTAAACGTGCAGGGAGCTCCTGATCTACCTTTGTCTCATCCCGATGAAGACGTGTGCTGCGTGCACACTGCTACTGCTGAAACTCCACCAAGATTTAAAGCCTCAATTTTGCTCCAGATTGGATTTTTTTACCCAATACGAAAAGATATTAAAGTTTAACTTTAAAGGTACACGCAGTTATAGACTGTATATAAAAGATGGCTGTAGCTTTTGATTTGTTTACTGTAGCACCGTGGCTGTTACACGTGAACATATTTGAAAATAGAGTTCTAAGTCATCATTTAGTGCAAGCTAGCTTGGTTAGCAAGCCGTGTAAAGAGTGCGTTGTCGGTGATACCTGCTAATTACTGCTTAACTCATCAGCAAATCACAATAAATTCACCGATGAAAACTGGAACACGGACTTTTTGACAGTCTGTTGTCACAATGAACCGCATGCAAACCGTATGTTTTGTCAGACAGTTGCATTTAAAATAGTGCAAAATGCACCAGCACCAACACAACTGTAAAGTTGGGAATTTTGACATGAGGGTGGTCTCAAGTTGCCATTTGAAAAACTGCAGTTTTTGGCATATGGAGCCCAAGTGCAAGGCTGCATCCAAAGTCACTTTCTCACTCATTAATGATGCCCTTAAATATTTACTCTGTGAATTTATCTTTACTGCGCACTGTAGCGCAGTGAAAATTGAGATTAATGACACGGTTTATTGTCCCTCATCTATAAAACGTGACACCTTACATTTTTCAGCAGACGACAGCAGACACGCACGGAAAATAAAGCGCAAAAAAATAAAACGCGATAAAAGGTCAAGAGGGAACAATTTCAGACATCAGAGGTCAGACTGTGATTTTACCATATACTCGTACAGTGTTATTGTAGGACTCTCTTTTAGGCTGGGCCCTGCTCGTGCTCTGGGCTCAGTTTTCTACACAGAGTACGCTGAGTAAAGTGAGGGGAAAGCGTCAGTGCTTCAATTCGGTAAAAGCTTCAGTTTGTGTTTTTATTCTCTTACTGCATACCCTTTTAACAGCACTGTAGTGTTTTAATACGGTGTGATATAGAGCAGGTTCCACCCTGGAATGGATATGTTCCTTTCTGTAATTCAGATCAGTCAGATAGAAACAGCAGTTTGGAACTGAGCCGTGAATAAAGCCTCAAATCCACATACGCTAACACAGTCACTCATGCATACCTTCTGCCCCCCCCCCCCCCTCCTCTTGTTTATGCCGTATCTGCTAAACTGAATATATGCTTACATTGGTGTCTTCTGATTTCACAGATACAGACGTATCTGTGTCAGTTCTTTTAGATTAAAAGTACCTCGCTCCATTTCCTGTTATCACACTAGACTGCGCGGCTGTCACTGCTACATTAGTGTGGAGAGGACAGAAAGATGAATGTGTGTGTGTTACAGCGCTCCTAACAGTGTACAGTATATTACGACGTGTGTGCGTGTGCGTTTCCTCTAGGTTTGTAGTGAATCTCCTGTGTGTGTGTGTGTGTGTGTGTGTGTGGGCGGGCGCGTGCACACACATGTCCTCCACCTCATCATGTGCATGGATGTAGGGTAATGGTGTAGCAGGGAGCCACAGTCATCTGTCTTTGTTCAATGCTGATGTCCTGTTATATATCAGAGGCAAAGATGAATGCAGTTAATAGACTGTGACGCAGCCATTAACTACAGCTGTAATAGAAGTGTAATGGAATCAAACAGCCATTGCTCCCCTCAGCATAGGCGGGCACAGGTAAATGTTTAAAGAGCAGTAGGTGTTTAGGCAGCTGCGTCTTCCTCTCTCACTTTCTTTGTTATGTGTTTCTTTTTACCCCCATCCACTCCTTCCTCACACACACCCATATTTTAATCCGCCCCCATCTGCTCCACCCCTCCTCAGCGCCTCTCCTCCCTTGGTGCTGCAGTCGTCCTTGAACCTCCATCAGCTTCTCCACCAACATCAAAGCCAGCAGATAAAAACGTCCAATTGTCCCTTTTCCTACTGATACTCGCTGCTGCCAGACAGATCCACCGATGTCTGCTTTTATCCTCCGTGTCTTGGGAATAAAATGTGACATTGTTCCCAGCACAGCCCCCTCCTCTGTAACCCCATTTGTAACTCTTTGTATATTCCTGTATGGAATTACCGTATTGATTGGTGAAATTGTCGTTTATGGCGGAGCTCTTGAGTTTCAGGAGATAATGGAAGTCGCCTTATCCACCAACCTGGACAGAAAATCTTTGGGAAATGGAGAGCAATCATATCCGCACAATGATCGCATCCCTTTATGGACAGCTTAAAATTCTGCAGGACTGCATGTGCATCAATATTGCTCATAACTGCTGTTTAAATCCTACTTTTGCATTATTTTTGACTGTGTTGTCTGTTTCTAGCTTAATGCAAGTTTCAAAAAAGTCTTTTTAAACCTAAAATATTACATTTAAAAAAAAAAAACATTTTCATCAAAGCCTAATTCAACAATACATTTTTTCACAGTGATCTTTCTGCAGCACACACAGCGATGTAGACTTCACCACCGCCGTCAGTAGCAGCGATCTTTCTAGAGAAGCACAGTTGAAACACATGATGCAACCTGTGAAATCTGCTGCTACCTGTGGCACAGCCCCAAGTTATCTTGACTTTCTTGGTTTTCTGCATCTTGACATACATCACAGTGCAATACGCTTTGCATATCGACAGCGGCAACAGGAGTTTTCTTTGCGCATTACCACCACCAACAGTTGGTCAGCGCAACAGCATGAAAATAGCAGCGGGTAGTGTGGGTACGGTGGGCGTGTGCATCTTCACATGCTCATGTAACACCAGCAAAGCAGGGTGCCCACTGTAAAGAGATTTATCCATAGCACAAGTAAAGGTCAAGAAGTCTGCATGGGACCTTTAAGAAAATAAATTGTACCTTGTTTTCCCATAGAGGTTTATTAGGGGGAACATATGTGCTAAGGTAGTCTGTATAAGGAGAGGGAGCATTGCAAAAGTAGCTCATGGGATGCTACCATGATGACGTGCAGCTAATTAAAAGCAATCTTTTTAATACCCGGATTTTCTTCTGTTTTTTCCATCATTGGCATGTGACACTCAGAAAAGAAACCACACCCCTTCAATAGGAGACGTGTGGAAAGTCCCTTAATTAACCTGCAGTACTCTCACTGACAACTGCAGTATTTTTCTCAACTGTCTGACTATAACCTTGCATTTCTGTGTGCTCATCTGTCCAACACAGCTGAAAATCAATCAGGAAGCACGTCCGCTAAGCATATCAGTGTCTGCTCTTTCATAGTTGCTACGTATTTGTGCATCGGGTGATGTTTTGGCTCTGTTAGGTGAACATACTGAGAATTACGTTACAAAACTTTTGAACTATTGATATGCAAAATAGGGCCTTGCCTTTGGAGACATGCTCAGTATCAAAAGAGCCTTATCCTGATAACGTATGCATGTCATTGCTCATTTCTGGAAGAAATGTGTTTGAAAGTTAGATTTGTGCGACTTCTCCGGTGCCACTGGCCTTGAAGGGTGGTATTGGATGTCGGTGGCTTGTGAAGCAATTGATGAGATTTTTGCCTGGATGATGAGAAAATATTTAAAATGTTCTCAAGTGGCTACAGTGGTGGAAATAAAAGCAGCGCTTCAAACAAAGGACAAAATCTCTCAGCACAACCACAACAAATCTTTCGCCCGCTGAAAGGTACAGAAATGATTAAAGGCGAATAAGCTCCATCCCGTCCAGCTGAGAACAATCACGCAGTGATGTACGAATTGTGTCTGCTTGCTGTTTGTCGGAGATGTGTAGCTGCTTCCTGATTAATCAGACTCACCTGTTTTTTGGCCCCTACTGGGACTGGACAAACCAAGTAGAGAATGATTACCTGGTGTGATTAGAGCTGGTTGGCTGCAGTTATCCACCACGGGGCTCTGCACCTGTTTCTTCTGCTCTATAAACCAGCATTGTGACTTTCTGCGGCTCCTTTATTTTGCAAGTTTCATTCTATCTTTTCTTCCTTCTAAAAATCAATAAAAACTTTACTACGGTCTCCAAATTGTGGAAAAAAAGAGTATCTGGTTGCAAGCAAGTCCAAAAACACACATTGTAAATGAATGTGAGCGTCTCAGCAGGCAGAGCGGCTCCACTGAGTAGTAAATCAACCTCAACTTGTCCTTCCACCTACTGTCCCCCCACCATCAGTGTTACGAGTCATTGCTCTCAGGAGCACAATCCACCATTCTGGCTGCTTATGTGGCTGCCTGCTCAGGATTTAGTAGACTGGTAAATGTTGTCATCCACGGTACACAAGCACACACACTCAAGGCCTCTGTTGTTTGTCGTGTCGGAAAGTCTTGTTAGTGAGACTGATGGAGAATTACCGCTTTGAAAATTGCAAACACGCTTCCGCGCGGGCTTGAAAAAAAAAAAACACACCAAAAAAACCACATCAGAAATTAGTCACGCTAGAAATGCCCCTGTGGCTGCTGCTCGCCGGTAAGCAGCACTGTGAGTTGCTGTGGAAGTTTTCACCATTGTTCACG
The DNA here is from genome assembly GCA_034780415.1 of Cichlasoma orientale. Taxonomy (NCBI): domain Eukaryota; kingdom Metazoa; phylum Chordata; class Actinopteri; order Cichliformes; family Cichlidae; genus Cichlasoma; species Cichlasoma orientale. Next base: position 23,572 of record JAVDPK010002726.1, on the reverse strand, counting down.
AGAATTTGTAGGTGGCACAAAAACCTTCTGTGAACTGTCGGGAACCTAAGTTGCCACTAGGCCTGTGGGGATGAGGCACAAAGACACAATCCTAAATGTCAGGCTCCAGTTTATTTATAGTCTGGTAAAAATAGTTATTATGGTTTAACTGTTTTTCTTATTTAAGTGACTTATTTTCCTTCATCTCTCATCACTGTGACAGTTTTAATTCCTAATTTTAACGCTTAGAAATGAAACGGGCAGAACAGCGAGATGTTCAAAAGTTCTTTTTCAGTGTTTCATTGCTGTTAAAGGTTTGGAAAAAATACTACACTGCTCAAAAAAAAAAAAAAAAAATGAAGGGAACACTCGATCAACACGATAAAACAAAGTCAGTTAAACTTCAGGGATATCAGTCTGAAGAGGCGCCAACAAGCAAACCCTTTTTCTCATCCCTCCCGACTGATTTTTCTCTAGTTTTTGCTTTTGCCAAGTGTCCTTGTCACTGCTGGCGGCATGAGACCTTATCTGCAGTTCATTCAGATTGCAAAGGTAGTCCCGGATTGCACAGCCATCGCCGCTGCACGTAGCTTTGCTGTATCTCCCAGCACAGTCTCAAGAGTGTAGAGGAAATACCAGGAGACGAGCTGTTACACGAGGACAGCTGTGCAGGGCTGTAGAAGGGCATCGGTCCAGCAGTAGGGCCTGTATCCACTCCTTTGGAGGGACAAGAAGAACACCGCAAGAGCCCTTCAGCTGGGAAGTGAACGGGGCGTCGGTAGCGGTCAGTTCTGGTGTTTTTGGGTGAATGCCAGTTGAACTGCACAGTGGTAATTTATGCTTCCTAAATGTAAATCTTCCTAAATCCATTCTAAATCTATGAAAAGTCCACATATCTGTCCTGTTCCCACTCCGTGATGTGTTTGTCTAATCCAGGGATTCTTTGTACTGGGTGAGTCCTTCTTTTGATTGGTGTGCACCACCACCAAAAAAGTGTCAACTACACACCAACTACTTTGCAGGTAAAATAACACAATCCAGCAATATGGAGAAAAACGTGAGGTTTAAAACAACCGCATTCAACTCTATGAGTCCGTCCTACTCTACAATTCATATATGCTTGAAATCTCACTGTGAAAATCCTCCTGATAAAATGTAATTGTTACTGACATGTGCATACAAATGATACAAGAGAGGAGACATAATAAAGAGAACGAGAAGCCAGCACGGACACACACACACACACACACACACACACACACACACACACACACACACACACACACACACACACACACACAC
>JAVDPK010002726.1:8603-18775 GCA_034780415.1 Cichlasoma orientale | reverse complement strand
ACATCTCACACACACACACACACACACACACACACACACACACACACACACACACACACACACACGCACACACACACACAATATCCTGCAACTCCTGTAATTTCAAAACCACAATAGCCTCTATGCAATCTTGAAAATGAAAAATAAAGGCCTTCGGGCAGTGTGCATAGAATTTCTTTTTATTCAAACAAGGCAAAGAAAGAGTAACATTTACTCATCTGTGGTTGCAGCCTAATTGATTCATTTCACACTTCTTCAGTCATTTCTCGAGTTCACACTTTCCTTCGGAGAAACATACTGTAAGCAAATATACATCCAAGTAAACACAGAAATTACCATGAACAAACAGAGGCGCGGGCAAATCAAACAGGGCTGCAGCGACTAGTTTGCATTCAGGTAAGAAATCAAGAGTGAAAACAGCGCAAAAGGACATGAAAGAAAAAAAAATGATGAGAACCTCTACCTTGCACCATTGATAACCAGTTGGGTAGCTGTATGAACTCAAAATCCAGTTTCTGTGCTGTGAATGCCTGTTTAATTAGCCTTGTATGATGGGCTGCCCATCAATTATGCAGCTAATTGCCACCCTATCAGCCCAAATAAAACGCGCTATCGCACTCTGGAGTCTGCATCATTGCGCCACATGATATAATTTCCTTGTGAATCATTTGGATAACGAAACGAGGAACTGACTGACATAAATGTGTGGGTGGGTGCACTCGTAAGAGGGAATGCAGGAGGAATCTCGAGCTATGATTCGAACCTCTGATCTGGTTTGACACAGTGTCCATTATTCTCAATCAAGGATAAGTTGTATTTTTTCAGTGTGTGTGTGTGTGTGTGTGTGCGTGTAGCGGTGGGGACCTCACTAGTAGACAGGTCTCTCCTTTCTAAGCTCCCTGTGGAGAGCAGTGTGCTTCTTGAGCTCATTTGAAGCTGTATCTGCACTGCACAAACCCACATTCTTTATTGTCTGCCCAGCCGGCAGTACTGCTCAAACACAGGAGCAAAGATTTTCTATTCAGTTACCTCCATGTAGATACCGTCCAAACTAACCTGCCCTCAGATCAGTTTACTTAGGCAAAAATCTCCTCTGTTTAGCCATACAGTCATTTGCTGCAATATTTGCTCTTTTTGGGGGGCGGCAGTAGTCTATTCTCCTGATGGAATTGAAGCAAAGAACGACTATGAGTAGATTTTCACATCGGCCAACCCATGTGAAGTAGAAGAGACTGTCATTATGCTGTTCAGTGGAGCAGCAATATCTCTAGCTGCTTGGGGACATTGGGTGCCTGAGCGTAGCCAGCCTGCCCTCCTGTCTGTCTGTCCACCTGCCCACCTCTACCTGCCTGCCTGCCTGTCTTTCTGTATGGCTGCATATGTGCTTCTCTGGTTATTTCTCTGTCTACTAGTGGGTTTTCTCCTGGTGTGTAGTTGTGCACGTGCGTCTAAAGAGAGGCACGAGCTGTACCCGGGGGATTGGACTCTTGGCTCCGAGACAACACGGCAGATAAAAGGAGCTTCTATGGAAGATTATTGGGCCTTGTTCTGTCCCCATCAGCCTTTTAGTTTTTCCTCCTCTCGCAGCTCCTGTTTTAAATTTGACTGGTAAGGTTGTCGAAGCAATTAAATCCTGTCACTGCCTCCGTCACTTTTATTTTTATTTCTCCTTTTGCTAACCGTTGCACCTTTTTTCTTCCTCCAGTTTTCAGGAGCCGTATACAGAATTGCAAAGGTTTCAGGATGAGAGAAATTGTGCATCAGTCACTCATCTTTTTTCTTTTCTTCAGTCTTTTCTTATCATCCCTTTCTCTCTCCGTTCTTCCCCTATCCTTCTCCTTTATGCCAGACCTTGACTGCTGTCCTCATACAAAGAGCTGCAGCTTAGACTGAGACAAATGCGCATGCTGGCAACTTCCATCATGCAGTTTGTGTCTAAGACTTGCAGCAAAGAGACCCCATGAGTTATCACTCTGCTGCTTTTGGAGAATGCCGTAAAAGCAGGTGAACTTAGATGTTTAGCAGTCACTTTGTGATCAGCTTTTAACCATAGACTGTATAAAAAAGACGGATGTAGCATCACTTGCACCACCCACTGTGACATCACCATTTTTTTTTTTTTTTTTTTTTTTTGTGAGACATGATGCTAGCATACACAATATGCACACAAGTATTGGGTCACACCTCTTAATCTTTTAATTCAGGTGTTTTTAGTCCCATTGTCACTGTAAGTGGTATCATTGCAAAGGTGTGGCCTAGTAGAATGCTGTCAATCAAAGTGACCACACCCCTAAATTTAAGCCTCAGCAAAAACCAAACAGATGAGTTGTAGCAAAGTTGGGAAGTTAGGAAGGGGTGAACTATCTGTAGTGACCAAACCCCTTTTTGCTTTAAACTTGGGTGCAAACATGTTTTTTTTTAATACTGTTAAATTACCCAATTTATCATGGGAGTCTATGAAGTCTGACGCATTTTGAACCACTCCAGGAACTGCAGTTTTTAGCACCGACTTCATCTTTCAGCCACTTGGTTTTAATAAACAACCCACAAAAAAAGATAAAGCCGCCTCTAGCAGCACCTGAACGGAGCCAGGTTACCTTGCTTCCAGTCATTATGCTAAGCTAACTGGTGTCTGCCTCTAAGCCCATACAGTACTTAGACAGGAGATTAATTTTAATCTCATGTAATTCTCACTAATTTGTGAAGGCCATTTACATATTATACTGTGCACAAAAGTGATTATGGGAATTGTGTATGCGTGTATCGTATGTGATGGTGTCTGAGACCACATCAAATATATGTCATGTAAAGCTGAGAATAATCAGAAAGGTTGGGGGCTTTGAAACATTTTAAAGCACAGTAAGTTTCCACCCATCCTTCCAGCATTTATCCAACTTAGGGGCGCCGTGGGGCTGGAGCCTATCTCAGCTGCCACTGCGCAACAGTTAAGGTGCACAGTACACAAGGGGCTAACTGGGAGACAGACAAACTCTCACACTCATATCTACACCTGCCAACTGAGAATCACCTATTAATCCAGATGCATGTCTCTGGACTGCAGAAGGAAGCCAGGGCACCCAGAGAGAATCCATGCAGGCACAAAGAGAACACAGGAAGGGACGAATCCAGAACCTTTTTGCTGAGTGGTGACTGTGCTAAGCAGGGCACTGAAAGTTACATGTAAAATGAAGACGAAATATTCTTAGCTATCAAATTGAATTTGCTGTACGGCACCGACAATGTCAACTTTTTTGTTAACAAGTTCAAATGCTAAAGTGGTTCTGCTCTGCTCATCAAAGGCTTGTTCAAATAAATCAACCGCCATTGTTCTCCTGACTGTGCCTCAAGTTTCCTGCAGAACAATGCTCACTAAGTAGAACTGTGACAGTGGGAAAGATGGTATTTTCTTCTAAGCCAAGAAGAGCTTTCTCTCTGTCAAATCATGGCTAAGTGAAAGTCTTCTCAGGAGGCAGTGCACTTTTAAAACACTTGAAACTGGATCACTACTATCCAAAACGCAATCAGGGAGACCAAAAGTGAGCGCACCATCGGAAGACGGGTTTGTTCTCTGAGAGTTAGAAAAGCAACTTCATCACGTGTGCAGACTTTACTGTATAACCCCCCCAAAAAGATTCCAATCAAAGATTCGAGTCAAAAGAGCTGAGACCGTCTCAAAGCACAAGTCATGATTTCTAAACCAATTTCTCAGGAGGGGAAACAAAGCCATGCATGACAGGACTTACTGAAAAAAAGGCTGATCAACTGATGCAGCTTTGAAATTCATGGCAGCAACAGAATGATGTATGTAAGGGGACTGAGACCAGAGAAAATGATATCACAGCAAACCCACGGTGAACCACGGTGGTGCAAATATTCAGATCTTCTGTCTCTGGTGTTGGACACCTACAGTGAATTGGCCCCACTCAGATCAAGGAGATCCAGCACTGTATTGCTCAGAGACGCGCTTCACCCTTTGGTTTGTCTCTTTGTGGGGCAGAATAATGAGTTCCCGCCCACCTCAAAGGTTTACAAGAACATCTTCAGACCTAAAGAAGACCAAGGAGTACTCAACTTTCCTCCCCAATCATCTGACACTGATGTTCTGAATTCATATAAAAATTGTTCAAAACTCAACTTTTCAATTAAAAACTTAAAGGCAACTTTTTCTAAGCTAGCACATCTGGAAAGGCACCATCAGTACTGAAAGATATATCCAGGTTTTAGAGCAACATATTCTCCCATCCAGACCTGCAGACTGCAGTCCAGACTCTTCACCAAATGAAAATCTGGCACATCATGAAATTAAAAATAGCCCCAAGAAGAATCAAGTTTAGAAGCGGATTCTTCAGTTGATCAGTCTGTAAATAAATACACTAATTCACAATTAAAAACTCTAATAATGCATCAAAAATCAATGATCCAAAACAGTGGAACTATGCTGATAACTTAAAAGTCAGGTCATGGCTTCCATAATCGGATTAAATTGTTCACCCAGACCTGTCAGTTCCCTTTACTGTATATTAGAAGCACTTAATGAAATAAGGATTAACTAATGAAACTAAAATTGTGGAAAATCTGTGCCAGCAGCCTTCACAAAGTCAATTGTTTATCCATCGGGGCCGAGATTATATATAAACGGATAAAGTGGTTTAATGGGGCCACTTTAAGTGAATTTTTAAAAAGCCCTTATTAAAAACAGCCTTTAATTCATCATTAGCTTTTTTTCCCCCTTCTTCTTTGCTACCCTCTACCCCAGTGCTAATCCCGGCCCAGTGTTCCTCATCCTGACAGCCAATGAAATCAAGCCTGGCACCCTCAGCCCGACATTATTAGCAAATGCACAAGAAACTCTGCCTTAGCCTGTTGGGTATGTCTCTCGCTCCATCTTACTCTCACTCAACACACCAGGGCTACAATTCCCAGTGACAGGTTTCCAGCCTCGGTGTGTGTGGGTGTGTGTGTGCACGCGCCTGTCCTTGTGTGTTTGTGTGTGTGTGTGTGTGTGTGTGTGTGTGTGTGTGTGTATGTAGGACGGCCTGGGTGTTATGCGCAATGATACTCAAGCTACAGAGCAGCTCTTTTGCTAATTGCAGCTATTAAGCCTCCAGAGACGGTCTCAGACTCTAGCATGGTTAATGAGGAGTGCACAGTGAGATAAATGAGACATTGTATATCTAATGTTGGAACAATGATAGAGTGACATTAGATGTGCAGCTGAGGGGGCGCTTGAAGCATTTGTGCTCACGATGACCCCCATCCCAACAGCACTGAAGAGGTATCACTTTTTGAATGGCGTTAATAGAGGTTATCGTTTCCCTTTTTCGAGTGCTGATTAGGTCTTTGCTATGGAGCGATATATGCCGTGGCCTTCTCACTCCTCTGTTTATAGTGAGAAAGAAAAAAAAAGAAGCTCCTGCATCAAACACTCCTAGGGATCAATGTTTTCAAAGCCAAGAGCTGTGCAAAGTTCAGGACCCGCAGGGGAATATAGAGTCCTTCAATTAAACATAAAAGATTGTCACCATCAAGTGAAAAGAAAATCTTTCAACTTTAAAAGTTCCAATCGAGGAAGTAAAAATAACTCTCTGTTTATCTCGGTGGTGAGATATTTATATAGTCGAGTTTGAAAGAATCGTAAAGCTCGAGTTTCAGGCCTCGTGGTTTCTCACCCACCGGCTGCAATACGAACATCACCGAATGACAGTGAAAATGACTGGATGTCACTTTAATTTTAAGTCATAACGCATTCATCTGACTACGGCATTAGTAACAGCAGTCAAACGGGGCCCATGCTTTTCACAGCAATGAAAAGCTGCTATTTATGGATGTCCCTGCATGTACTGTAGCTTTGCAGGAAAATGTGATGGGCAAGAGCAACAAGACAGTCCTGTTGCTCCCTGTGTAAACACACGGTGAGGCTATGTATAGGTGCAGTGTGTCACATTGGTGATGGCGGATGAGTATAATCGAGGTCTAATAAGCAGGGTCGGTGGCAGCTCTTGGGTGGCAGAATGTACAGTTTCACCCTCGGGGGGGATATCAGTGGCTAATTCAATGAATCATGGTGTCAGTTTTGATAACCCCGTGACACTGTCACCTCACCCTTTAATCTAACATCCAGTACCAGTTTCTGCACCAGGAGCACACAAATAGCATGTGTACAGTTGATTTTATCGGCGGGAATGCTCCGGAGGCCTCGCAAATGTACTGCTGGACTCTCTTCTCAGTGATTTTGGTGTGAGGTAAAAAGAAACTACATTGATACTGAACTCACTGTGTACATTGCAGCCCCGTGTAGCCTGTATAGCTGTTAATTTAACATGTACAACTATGTAAAAATAAATTTCTAAAAAGTTCAGCGACTGCATGGTGCCCATGTAGCTCACCTGAAGGTGAATTTCCTGGGATGTCCACTCCTAGTTGTGGTAAATTGTGGTACAGTACACACCAGAATGCTCCAGACCAGCAAACTGCCAAAACTTTTAAAGGCAGGTTCACACTTGCTCATCATCAGTTAATCAAGTGCATTTGATTATCAGCACCTATAGTAAAATTCCCATTTATTTCCCCATAGATGGCATTACTTGACTTGACTGTCCTGTTTAGCAGTGGGTTGCATTAAAACATACGGTCTAGTAATTACATTGTTTTTTAAATCTGTCTTTCAGTTGCCAAAGCTACAGTGCAAGCCAAGCCAGCTAACCAGCACTAAATGGTCACCTGAGCACTTGTACCGGTTTAATTAAACTACAGCTGTCCTGATTTAACCATCAGTGCAAAATCTGAATAGAACCTTAAATCCAGCGACCGTGACACTGTGCTGCTCGCTAATTCACTGACAGTGTGCTGCTCAGCCTCGTGCCTCTGAAAGCCTTCATCTGTAAAGGCAGCTATGTTCAGGGACAAAACGTGATTTCTCAGAAATGAAGTTGAAGAATTTGCAGTGGACGTAAGAAAAACTTGGAGTTCATTACCTGAGAAAGCCTTGTGTTTTATTGTTGACCAAGGCTAAGGTTTGAAGATATTGAATTTGGAAATATACTTCTGGAACCATTTGTCCTTCCAGCTACACGCTACTGAAGTACATATATATGTAATGGATGCATAAACACACATAGAAGTGAGAGGAAAGTGGAAGAATAAATAAAATGGGTTTTTTTGAAAACGAGAACTTTGCTAACATAAATTTATTAAAAATAGGAAAAATTGAGATATTTTTCAAAAGGAGGCACTTTTATCTTTTCCTGTGTGAATCAGTAGGGTTCCAAACCTGCAGCATAAACCCAGAGTCTGTATACAGTCTTTGCAGGTGAAGGATAGGAGCTTATGCATCATGCATATGCAAGACGGACTGCAAATGAAATTAGGAAAACGCACTCTGCTTGATGAAATATGACTGAAATATTTCAATAGGTTCACAGAAATACAACCCAAGGTTCAAAATCATTCAGTCAAGTTCTGGAGTATCTTATTTTCCAACATGATTTATAATAAACATCATGTAAAGCTTCTTCTGCTGCAAAAAGAAAATTGCTGTGCATGGAAGCGGAAGATACAACATGTTGGCTAGATACCGGAAAGAGCCATATCTGTAGGCCTATATGTTTTTCCCCCCTTTAAATTACTTCCTCACACCAAAAGTAAGTGACTTTCTTTTTCAGCATGTTGTCAAATGACAACTCGCCCAGCTGAACTCTCTCATAGCTCGGCAAGGTGATGCCAGCTCCTCGGTGTCTCCAGTGCGAGTTCATGCTTGCATTTTTCTGGAGAGAAGATGTTAAGTCGATCCTGCAGTTTAGACAGAAGGGCCGTCTCTGCTTTTGGTTTCTCCCTGTGACATTCTGCTGCTGCATATCATGGCAAATGCTTGGATACATGTCAAATCTTGTTTTGGAAATGAGTCCTGCCTCAGAGAGAGAAAATCACTCTTTTCACTCTGAGGGCTATGTACTGAACAGAAAGCCTTGAACCAGGCACCCCACACCGCAAGCCCTGAAAGATTGTTTACTGCCCTTGTGGCTGCACAAAGACCTGATTTGCTGTTGCTGTATTTGACATAATGAAACCCGGCGGATTGTTATTATTTAGTGTCATACTTGTGTTTTCATGTAGTAGCACTAGCATCACGCTTTGTCGGTAATTAGCAGGAAATGATGTTTAAAAATAAAAGTGGCGTGTTGAAAATCAAGGTGCAGGTTAACATAATGACACAATCTTCCTAGGAGGGGACATCCCAATAAACTCACCCCGAGGTCAAACCGTGCGATGCTCAGAGACAAATTTTGAGTTAGGCATAAAAGCTTTTGCTTCTGCCTGTTTTGGTCAAACGCACCGATTGTCGTGCATTTATGATGGATCATTTGTCTTTGTGTGAACTAAACAAAAAATAAACTGAGCTGAACTGAACCTCATGCTAACTATCAAACACAGCGGTGGAGGGGTGATGATTTGGGCTTGTTTTGCAGCCACGGGACCTGGGCACCTTGTAGGCACTGAGTCAATCATGAACTCCTTGGTATACCAAAGTATTCTAGAGTGAAATGTGGGACCGTCTGTGCACTAACTACAGCTTGGCCCAAAGTGGGTCGTGCAGCTGGACAACGATCCCAAGCACAGCAGCAAATCTACAACAGAATGACTGAAAAAGTCCAGACCTCGGCCTCCCAGAGTCCTGGGAAAACTTTCTTTTTCACCTGGCTGCACACACATTTATAGAAGGCACAGAATAGCTTAAACAGGATTTCTGAAAATGTCCCACGGGACCAATTTGCTATCATTACCGATATTAACACTGGCCAGCGGTTGCTCTCTCTAGTGGTTTCGGTTATGATGATAGACATGTAGTAAGACATGCTAGATCCATTCATCCCCATCTCTATTGTAATTCATAATGAAGTTATAATCTTCACAGTGGAGACCGAGCAACATCAAAGATCTGTTCTTTGTTCTTTCTCAACTTCAGATGAATGTATTCATTCCCTTCTCAATTTCCTCCTTTTCTTTCTTGGCAGTTCCTCTCTCCTTTCCGCTTTTCTTTCAGGCTTAAATCTCCGTCACTCTCGGCTTGCTGATGTTGGCATTTTCTCCAGAACTCATCTCCATTTGGGATTTCTTGTACAAACCCCCCCCCCCCCCCACAAAGTACTTCTTGTTCTTCTGTCTTTCTTTTTAAGACCAAATCAATACCTGGATACAGCAGAGGGCATGAAACCAGTCACTGGCAGCGAAGACAAAACTATTTGTATCTCTTAATTCAGCTAAGAGGTCAATGGACTAGAGGTTTTATTTATTGATGTATTTATTTATTTAACTATCTATCTATCTCCTGGACAAACAAACCAATCAGCTTAAAGGCTAGCTTGACGGACAGGGCTGCTGTTGATCAAAAGGCCTCATTAACATTTCAGCCTGCCACTGCCCGGATAAGACAACGGCAGCCATTTTGAGATGGGCGCCATCTGTCAGATGTGCTAGGTGGCCAATAATGATGGTGATATTTCACACACATGTTATCGAATAACAGATACCGTAGGTTTAATGCGTCTACTTTCCATTTTGCTGAAAGTAAGCGTAACGATTTTTCCAAGTTCAAAAGATAAATGCCGTGATCGCTTCCTTTAAATAATAAAGGAAACTGAACATTAACTAGATTAACCTCAAAAATGTGTGCTAAATGGCTCGTTTCAGATAGATGATGATGATGATGCCGAGAGAGTGCACCAAGGTCCAGTGTAAATAAAGCATAAATAAGAAGAGAAGAGCGGCAGATTAAAACAAGGACAGGCCAGCGATTTAGTAGCTACAGAGATCATGAGAGAGCACATCTCGCAAGATTATGACAAAAACAAGGCCTTGAAATTGAATTCAATTATAAAGCAGGGATTAGCCAGTGATGAATTGTGCGATTTGTGTTTTGAAGCTGTGTCATTTCAACAAGAGGCCTGTTCGTGCACAGTGTTCCTCCAGCTGCTGGAAGAACATGTTGACAGTCGAATTAAAGGAGATCATGCCTTCACAGTTGTGCGGGCAGAGAGGAGGCATGCCACAAAAATGGTACGGAGCGCTCTATTCATTCATATGTTAACGAGTGAGCGCATGGTGTGCATTTGACTTGCTCGCCGGCTGTCGTTCAACCTAGACGAACAAGAATGAAAGTCCGAGCTTCACTGCAC
>JAVDPK010002725.1:46392-66337 GCA_034780415.1 Cichlasoma orientale | reverse complement strand
TGTGTGTGTGTGTGTGTGTGTGTGTGTGTGTGTGTGTGTGTGTGTGTGTGTGTGTGTGTGTGTGTGTGTGTTGTGCAAGAGAGCCAGAGAGAGAGAGAGAGAGCTTTTACCTCACAGTTTTTGCCAAATCCATTTGACTTCACACAGAAGTTCATTTATTAAATCTTTAATAGGCCCTTTTATTATGTATGCTTATAAAGATCATAATAGAGATGTAAATTAATGAAATTCTGCTTTCTTACAAAGCTCATGAATCTCCATAACTTTTCTATTTCAAAGAAAACCTGCTCCAATTGAGTGTGATGTTTTATTCACACGAGAACATTTGTGCAGTTTAATTAACTAAATATGATTTATCTCACTTCTCCAATCTTCCAACGCCCTCATTATGAAGATACAGGCATGTTCAGTCGCAAAGTATTTCTAATTATTGATAAAAGTAATTAAAGAAATGCTGTTTTTTGTTGTTGTTGTTGTTGTTGTTTTTGCAGGTTTTTAAAATTAAAAATTAAAAAGGATGGAGGCGATGCAGTGACGCTTAGTGCAGGTGCAACTTCACTAACTGATCAAACTTCATGTTAGAAACCCAAAATAGCTCCAATATCATCGGCTGCAAGCAGAGGAGAGGTGCTGTGGCATAATGGGAAGTTTTTATAGAGGAGAGTTGCAGTGCTGATAAGTGGCAGATAGAGGTTTTACACTTGGCCGGAGCATATCGGTAATAGCTCCAGGAGCAGCATGTGTATTGACTCTAGTTGAGGAGATGGAGGAGCAGGGAGAAAGGAAAGGTTTCTGTGCGCCGTCTGAAGGGGGGTGACGCCCAGCTCTGGAAGAGTGCAGGTCTGCAGGGAAGAGTATCTGCCATGGAACAGATGTCCCAGTCACAGAGGCTGAGGGTGTTTTTCACTCCTGTTCAGGCAGGTGGAGGCTGTTGGGTGGGTGGAGATTGCACTCTTGTGCATTAGTAGTAGTATTCAAGTTTACGCTGTTGTGCTGGAAGTGAAACAACACCACAATGTGCAGCTAGTTGAGAGGACAGGATGTTATTTTTTCTTCTTTTTGGTGTCATAATGTGAGTGATGCTGTAGCATAACAGAATTATCATTATCAGGCTCTTTGTCTGATAGCAGCTTGGACACAGCGTGATAAACACGCAGTCATCTTTCAAGGCCTTTTGAGCCCTCTCAGCCTGACAGAGGCTCAAAAGGAAAGAAAAAGTTTACCAACTTTAACCTAAAAAGTTTATTAGACTGAGTGAAGACAACCGCGGTAAATGAAAACCATGATTAATGATAAAGAAGCACGTTTGATTTGATATTAAAAATGATTTGGAGTAGGCATGCTTTCTAAATATGCAAATATTATTATAGTGTGACTTGTTTTAGCTCTGAACTCTGAAAGGCAGATTCTCAGTTAAAGAATAGGGATAGGGCTAAAGCCTCTCAGCATGATATAATAAATAAATGGTTAAAAAAAAGAACTAATAGGTGTCATAATAATATAAAAGTACACTGCTAAGTAAAAGTTGTAAAAACATAATTATATGCTTGCAGATGTCACTGACCTGCTCAGTGACCTGCTGGAGGTTTAAGCGTCATGGCTTTTTCTTTCTGTGCTGCAGGTATCTTACACATCACTGTGTACACTATGCCAAGTTTGTTTTTTTTGTTACCTTATCTATAAAAATGTATGAAAATTAAAAAAATATTTTCAGATCTCAAGTTGTTTCATTCAAATTAAATAATCAAATTAAAATGATGTTGCTGTTAGTTACACGTAATGTTTTTGTGCCTTTTATAGCGCCACTGATGGAAAGTTGGATGGATTTTACTGCTGCGGCTATGTGAGGCCCATGAACGTGACAGTTTTTCCTACTTATAGCTCTGGTTAATATCACTGAAAGCAGAGATCCTTAATATAGTTAACTCAAGCACACATGTGAGATGTGAGCACAGGAGCCCCAGCCACCAGCTGCTGAAACCCTCTGTTTGCGAGGGGCCGTCAATCTGAAAAAAGCTGATAAAGACAAGGTGGTCCTAAAGGAAGCGGAGGTAAAAGGGCCTGTTTCAGACAGTGTTTGAACGGAACGGATGTACAAAGGCCGGCTGTATTATAAATGAGGATTATTTTGAACTTTTTACTCGTGTCCTTAAGCCCTAGGCTACAGTTTGGAAATCCACAAATTCAAAACTGTTGGGTCAAAATGCCCAACCTCTGGCTCTGTGGATGGGTCTTACAGTTTTTCAGTGCTTAACTAATTTATTGTTTTTTTATGTTTCTGTAATGTTTAATCGACCAGTATCCTCAAGCTCTTCAATCAAAAATTTTTTTTTATTCTAAAATGTAATTATTGTTATCCATGATTTTTCAAATTTACAAAAATGCAGAAAAGAAATGGTAAAGCACATTATTATTTTGATTAAGATGCCAAATTACAGTCATTTAATTGCATCCCTGAACAGAAAAATGGGGCTTTAGTGGATGTTCGATTTATTTCTGACGTCTCAGAGAAATCCAGTGTGCCAGCTCAAATGTGGGTATAAAGCTGTGAATTCAGTTTGTTGTTTACCGAATGAATAACAATATAATTTTTAGTTTTAAACAAGTTTTTGACAGATTTCTAAAATCTTTGTGTTTTCTTCATTTTATGACAGGTGGTCTAAGAAATTTGTTAAGCATTGTATGTCCTCAACCACAAACAGAGGGCCTTAGGAAGAAGAAACACCGGTTCTTCGGTAATTGGATCCTGCTGACAATGTGCAGGTGGCGAGTCGGTTTGCTTAGCACACAGTCTGCCTCTTCATTCATAAACTGGTGCAGCTTCAGGATGTTTTTACTCATATGGTTTGTTTACTTTGGTCTAAATCAGTTTATGAGTTTGTAAACTTAAAGATTTCTCTGCTGGTTTGGTTTCTATTCACGCAGACAAAACTCCAACCAAAGCAAAATGCATCACAAAAAAACACGTGAGAACATTTAGTCCAAAAAATTTTTTTGGAATGCATAACTATGGTAATTATAAGGCATATCTGGCAGTTTTGTAGTGTCCGCAGAGAACAGCTGCGTCTGGGTCGTGAGCAACAAAAGTGCAGGAAGAAGGTGCTATCAGTTTATTTTACAGCTAGTTGCTACAGTCTCTGTTGTCTCCACATGTAAGGTACTCTGCCACATCCCCGAATGCAAAGAGAGGAAGGTGCTTAGCTCCGATTTTGCTCAATAGACCGAGATACTGGGTGGGTGTATCTGGGTCTGCTTTGCAGTGGTTCACATATCTAGCTGAATGATCCTTTTCTGTGGTTGTTTCTAAGTATAGGTCCTCTTTCACTTCTCTTACTATGGTATGCCACAAGGTTCTGTTATGGGGGCCTTATTGTTCTTGTTACATCTGCTCCCTCTACCGCACATCTTGAGCACCTTTAAGGACATACATCTTACCACTACTATGCAGATGACATTCAGTTATATATCTCTTTTAAACCCCAAGATGTTTCTAAGCTATAGATCCTGAATAGGTGCTTAGACTCAATCAAAAGTTGGATGGCTGACAACTTTCTCCAACTTAATGAAGAAAAAACTGAAGTCCTTGTTTGTACCCCTGACAGATTTGTGCCTAAGAAAATGGAAACTCTCGGTCCCCTTGCCACATTTGCTAAATCTTCTATTAGGAACCTTGGGGTAACTTTTGACCCTGCCTTCACTCTGGATGTTCATGCTGCGAGGTTTCTGACGACCTTTTTAGACTTTTTTTGTTATGCTCCGGTATTTTGTTGTGAAGCACTATGGGACGTCTGCTTTGCAGTGAAAAAAAGAGTTTGATTTAAACAGACTAAATAGCAGTTTTGTTTAATTTGTATAAGTTATAAATACGCAGGAGAATCTTTTTTAGAGGAGAAGTTTGTTAACTCTGGACAGAGGTTAGATGTTTAACCCTGTTTCAAATAGTACTCCTATACTAACCTGTAGGCTCATAATGAGCGTGTAGGTATATAGCTAGTATAAATCCTCTCAGCTAAAAATAAAATGTCCATCTTTTACTTTGACAGTTAATTCCAGCCCTTCTTTTTTGGTTGATTTTACTAGTTGAATATCACCACTGATCCACTTTTATGTCTTCCTGAAGAAAAGCTAATTTTCTCTTTGTTGTGTACAAACTGGATCAGTTCAGCATTGCATACTTCATGGGTATGAAGATTCCAGTAATCCCTCTTCAAGTTTTTTGAGGTTTGAAATGCATAAATTAGTGGATTTTTTTTCCCTCAAAACTGCAAACATTACAGTCAGCACTTCGTCTCGGGGCCTTAAGCACAGCGTCCAGAAGTGCAGCCATTTGCACTTTTTATAAGCTTTATCCCTACCTAGTTATTCTAAGATCTGCTGCTAAATTTGTCCCTCATTCCCTTTCCCTAAGCTTAAGCCGTCAGCCCAGTAATACAGCTTCAAGAGCACATCTCATACCAACTTATTTATTTATATACGTGTCTGCCTTTGGTTAAGGCCGCCATACTGCCGGGGTGCAGCACAGTGTGAGACCAGGAGGCAGAAATTTTGCATTAGTTCATACTGTTTAAGTCTCTGTGGTATAGCTTATCTGTAAAGCACCCCTTTTGATGCCAGCCAAGGTCATTTTGATGAGTAAAAACTCAACCACGAAGAGTTTCCTGTAGGTTAAAGACAGCTGTTCCTTTGTTTGACTATCAAAGAGGGAAATAAGTTGTAAGAGCAAAGAAAACAGTGTGAAACATGAACTTGTTCTCGTATGCAAACATTCATTTTCACTTGTGATAATCTCACACAGCTCTGTAGGAGTTCAAATTTTTTATTTGTCTAAAAAGAAAGCTATTTTGAATAGCTCACCTATGTTGCTTCACTCGCATCTTTCATGCTGTTTGTTATCTTTGACAGCGAAGGATCTGTTTGTTCCTGCGAGAGCGCACGCGTGACACCGTGTAACATTTTATTCTTGTCCTCCGCTAACCTGCGCTGGTAGAATTCTTTCAGTACCAGGCCTGACGGCAGACAACAGTGTTTCTGTGTTTCACATCTCATGCTCTTCTTCTCTCTGTCAAAAAAACAGTGAGGTGATATTTGGCTGACTCCAGGCTGTGAGGTAGAGCACCAGGCTCCACCAGAGCGCCCGCAGTCAGCAAAGGGGAGGAACGTCATGATGTGTCAGCCAGCATCACATCACGTTTGGCTCCCAGCAAGGCGAAGGTCTCCAGCCAGATCAGTTTATATAATAGACAGGATGAAAAACAGCAACCTCAGTCAGATGCAGCCCGTACACTTGGACACAATGGGGCTACATATGCGTGCTGTTTTCAACAATGATTAGGCCATTTCAGTATGCAAGGGAAATAATATCAGAGAGCTTGTAAATGTGCTAAAAAAAAAAAGGTAATCTATGACTATCATAGCAATACAAATTTCCTAGATTACTGGGAGGCAACGCTTGAAGTTATTCAAGGGGCATGTGCAGGAAGGGATGAACAAGAGAGTTAAATGTGGATTAATGTGTCTGGGAGCATAAGGGTGGGGGCACGCCTTAGTAGAGATTTTACTGGTTCAGTTCCTCCCCTGCGCGTAACAGAGAAGGGTTACAAGCAGCAACAACATTATACATCAAACAGCTTTAACTAAACAGGTAGAAAAAGTGTGTGTGTGCGTGTGTGCGCGTGTGTGTGCGTGTGCGCGTGTGTGTGTGTGTGTGTGCGTGTGTGTGTGTGTGTGTGTGTGTGTGTGTGTGTGTGTGTGTGTGTGTGTGTGTGTGTGTGTGTGTGTGTGTGTTAAAATTTGCAACTTTTTTCTCAATGGCTTTCTAGCCTGAAAAAGTGCAACAGCAACAATTCTGACAGCTTTTCATCCAAACCTGAACACAGAGAAATGGACTGAATCCGGGACTCTGCGTCCATCAAAATTAACTTCTTGAAAATGTAGTTTTGATTTATGGAGGCCAGAAAATGTATAGTATATAAAAAAGACATGCATAAATTCACACAGGTAATAAAATTAATACATTGCAAGCAATGAAACTAATACAATGAACTAAAAATGCTCAAATGACTTAAATCAAATTAATCCATTTCTGTTTTTCCATCCACTGACATTTATTTAAACATTCTGTATTTCTTAATTTCCTTTTTTTTCTCTGCATTTCTGCATCCGTATATTAACTAATTAACATCCAGACCAAAGCAGACAGTTCAGTAGCTTAGAGTGAGATTGTTCTCCCACCTTTTGTCTTTCACATATAAAGAAACAAAGAAAGAAATGAAAAAACAGACTAAATAAAAGCTGCTGCGTGAAATTGTAGAAATAAATCCAAGAGAACAATTTAATGTAATTCTTCATTGCTAAAAGGTGTATTTTTTTATTTATGTAGATTATTTCATTATTTATTTTGGCATTTAATTATTCATACATAGTCTAGACATTTTTCACCCCCACATTATTTAAACTGTGTCTCAGGGAAAAAAAAGGTAGCAGTAACTGCTGTAATCAGTAAAGTTTTATTACATATTTTACAGCCTATGATAGTGAAATAATTATTGCCAAGAGGGGGAAAAAACAGCTTTTGAATTAAAAAAAAAAAGGTCCTTATTTTAGACAAGAGGTGTTCATTTTTACAAATAAATTATACTTATAAAAAATAATGTCAAATAAATAAAAATAATTGCAAGTGAATTAAAAAATAGATTAGCTGAGACCTCTGTTAATTACAAGGCAGCTGCATCAATTATTAAATTCTAACTTCCTTTTTTCCCATTTTATAGGTTAGTAATTATTTGTGTATGTTAAAATCTTTGTAGCTTTAATTCATAAACAGCTTGTTTCACACGGAAACAAACTGTCGGCACGAGCACCCACACAGCAAGGGGTGACACAGAGGAACGATAGCAAAAAAACAGAGCCCGCAGAAAAAAACCCCTCAAAACACAGGAGGGGGAAAAAAAAAGTCTTGCAGAGCACTTTCAAACAAAAGTGACCTTTAGACTAATTTGCTCGGAAGTGTTACCTTTCATTTTATATCTAACACCATAATTAAAATGTTTACCCATCAAGCGTTTTCTCATTTTGATCCCACTACACACTGCTTGCCTTTTGTTTTCCATTTGTTTTCCACACAAAAGCCACTAATTAAAGATCTTTTGATATAGTAATCATCAATACAGAGTGGCCTATAAACAGAAACCAGCGCAAATGAATGATGATAGGCCTTTTTCAGTATCTTGCTCTCACATGACATGAATCAATCAGCAAACAAAACAGGCTTGCAGGCCCGGCAACAATGAGTCCAATTGAGCTGAGCTGTGATTATGATTCACTGAACAGCATGATTCAAAGAATAGCAATGTTTAGCCCAAAGGAAACTGATCAAGCTTTCTTCTGAGGGAGTTTTCTGCCTCTCGGGTCCCAGAATCAGCCAGTTGTGTCGCTGATGATGTTGGAAGTGCCACTCAGTGGGATAACTTTGAAGTGATTGAGGGGGGCAATGAGATTTTTGTTTATTCAGGAGCCAGGTGCAGATAACGGGGCCATTAATGATTGGAAGTTGATTACAAGTCACTTCTGCCGAGCACAGTATGACGCTTCGCAGTTTAATCAAGAACAAAAAGTTAATGGGCGCAGTTTTACATTCGCTCCAGCATTGATAGCTAGGTTACCATTTATCATTGCCTTGTTTGGCAGAATATCTATGGATCATTTGTTTTCGGTTTGTTTTGTATTCAAAAAGGTACTTTTTTTAAATGGGTAAAACTGAATAAGCCCTATTTCAAGTAAAAAAAAAAACAACAGGTCACCGAGGCAGAAGCCTATGCAGAGAAGCCCAGACCTCTCTCTCCAGCCACCTCCACCAGTTTATCTGAGGAAACACCAAAGTGTTCCCAGGTTAGCTGAGAGATATAATCTCTCCAGCGTGTCCTGGGTCTGCCCTGGGGCCTCCTCCCAGTAGGACATGCCTGGAACACCTCACCCAAGAGGCACCGAGGAGGCATTCTAGTCAGATGCCCGAACCATTTCAGCTGGCTCCTTTCAATGTGGAGGAGCAGCGGCTCTACTCTGAGAACTTCCTGAATGACTGCACTCCTCACCCTGTCTCTAATGAAGCCACCCTTCAGAAGAAGCTCATTTCCACGATTGTATCCGCGATCTTGTCCTTTCGGTTACTACCCAAAGCTCGTGACCATAGGAAGGGTAGGGAGGTAGATCAACTGGTAAATCGACAGCTTCACTTTCACGCTCAGCTCTCTCTTCACCACGACGGACCAGTGAAACATCCACATCACTGCAGACTCAGCCCTAATCCGCCTGTCAATCTCCTGCTCCCTTCTCTCATCACTTGTGAGCAATACCATGGGATACTTAAAGTCCCCACCTGGGACAGCAACTCGTCCCTGACCCAGCACTCCACCTTTTTCCAGCTGAGGACCTTGGCTTCAAACTTAGAGGTGCTAATTCTCATACCTGCTGCTTCACACTTGACTGCGAACCGTTCCAGTGCGAGCTGGAGGCCACCACTCAGCACCCCCCACAGTAAACCCTGAGGGACGCGGCCAAATGCCTTCAAGTCTACAAAACACATGTAGACTGGATGGGCACACTCGAATATTGTTGAGAGAATAAAGAGCTGGTCCAGTGTTGCACGGCCAAGGATGAAAGCCGCATTGTTCCTTTTGTTTAGATGCCGATTCCCTTCCAGTGCACTTTGCCAGGCATTCACATCTGCACTTTTTTTGTTTGACTGCATGAATTTTTGTATCAGAATTTGATGAAACTTATTCGATAAAAGCAAATAAGTTAGCTTAAAAAACTTGGGCAACATGAGCAAAGTTTTTGAAACCTGCACACTTGAAGTTGTTTTTTAAAGTGAAATGTTGAAAGTTTTTAAGATCTGTTGTGTTCAATTTTAAACTTAAATATTTAGTACAGTGATTAATTTTCATTATTGCATACCCAGTTACCTAGGACTGACATTATTATGGCCATAAATTGCCTCCATGGTTTAGTGTCAGAATTTATGCAATGCAGTGTGGCACTGGAGTTATGTTGCCAAGATTGGATGGTGTTGTTAATGAGCGCTCTTCTTATTGCCGAGACTGTCAAGCTCTGTGCTCTAAGGGCTGAATGTAATCATTCTCCACCAATATGAAATAATGAAGTATGAAGGGTAATTGTTAAACAAGTGGCCTCCTGGGAATCTTTACAAGATTGTACCTGACATGTGATGTGTACCAGGCGTCGTGTTAGCTTGGATGCACACCCAGATATGCACGCACTCGCAAACACTTGCAGATTAAATCCTATTAATGCAAACTCAAAGCCCAAGTGACATCTCCAGCAGCGTAATGAGAAATTTAGCAGGAATTTGAGGCTGATTATCAACTGCAAATTTGCCGTAATGCCAGTAATCAGAGGAGCCGGTACAGTGGAGAGAGAGAGAGAGAGGAATGAAGGGAAGCCAGCAGCGAGCCTGAGCACTAATTAAACCTTACCTGCAACTCGTTTCCTGCCATCTCCTGTACATGACAATGCCGCCAAGGCTGTGAGGTAAATTTATCGCTATGCCACAGAAAGAGGTTTTGATTAAACACATTTATTTATTTTTGATTCAGCCTGCTTATCTGACTTAAATAACTAATGATAAACGATAACAACGTGTTAAAAATTACAGTGTTTAATTGTGGCGGCCCGGAATCTTTGACATTCACCTACAAATTGCAAATTACTGTCCCAATGTCAGACAGAAACTAAAATGATAATCGCCTTGTGATATTCTTGTCTGCTCAGATGCCAGAGGGTTAATCACAAAATTAACTTATCATCTTCCTGGATGAAGTAATTAAGCGGTGCAGGACAAACTATTCACATAATTGAGGGTGAATAATGAGGAGGACGCCTGCAATCTAGCGGGAGGGAGAAAGATGGCGGAAAGATCACAGTTTGGTAATTACGCGACAGGTCACTAAATGGAACCTGTAGGAGAAATGTTGTGCCACGTATGGCACAGTTCTATCGCTGTGATATAAGAGCGCCAGCAGTAATGAGAGGACAGCTACTCCGCAGGTAAATTCTGTTTTCACCCCCCCACTCTTAATAAACTGCCTTTGTGTGACTAAACCAGGCCAGCAGATTTATTTAATGCACAGAAATAGAACAGGTAATGCATGAGCCGCATATTAGCGGCAATGTATTTACATGCAGCCTTTGAGTTACAAAGTAGATGTCTTGCTAAAGGTCAAATGCCACTGGAGTTGTCTTGTTGAAAGAGAGAGAAACCTGCACTCGATGCTTTGAAAGGAGAGTTGGTTTGAACGGGGCCGAGGCCTGAAAAACGTAATAATTCTAATAATATACGTTTTATTTACAGCCTGTTAAAATCACCTGAAAAAACTACCTGACGCCCTCTGGTTATCATTGGCTCTGGAAAACCCATTTCGTAGCCTGTTAACTGGCCACGTCCGAATGTAGTGCGTGTTATATGGCAGGCTAGACCCTCCCATTTTGATTGACACCTCATTCGGCCATTGATTTTAAGAAATGGGTTTTCCAGAGCCAATAATAACCAGAGGGCGTCACGTAGCTTTTTCAGGTGATTTTGGTGTGGCCAGTTAACAAGTTATCATGATTGGCTGAATGAGGTGTCAATCAAAATGAGAGGGTCTAGCCTGCCATATGAAACGCACTACATAGGTCCCGGGGACGGGATGTGGCCAGTTAACAGGCCACACCAACGGCTCACAGCAAGAGTTGTCTCAAAGTGTTTTATATTGTAAGATAAAGACCCTACAATAATATTGAGAAAATCTCAACAATCCGCTGTGAGCAAGAACTTGGAAAGAAAATATTACCAATTATATGCTTCAGTCTTACATTACAAAGCCTCTTTAGCAACAAAAACAAGGAAAAACAAGTTTTTGTCAGTGGTTTGACCACTGGCCCAACACAAACAGTACCAGTGTGCTACTTTGCTTTCATCCCTATAAGCAGATATAAACATGTAAAATCTGCGTGCAAGACGCAAAATTTTTGTCACTGGAAGCTTTCTTATTTCCGTCAGTAATCCATTTGTTGCTCATAATCTACTGACGAATCAGATTTGAGCAGCCTTTGGATGCAGACAAGTAAACAGTCTGAGTGCGCAGCAGAAGAGGATTGCATTTGCCAAAATGTAATCTCATAAACACGTGCTAACGTTCAATAATTATTCAGCTTTTTTTTTTAAGCTTTTTTAATCTGCATTTATAAACAATTACTGGTAGATAGAACAGGTACTGTTGGCCCCCCTCCCACACTCTCTCTCTCTCTTACACACACACACACACACACACACACACACACACACACACACACACACACACACACACACACACGGTTCTGCAGACTCCTCCATGTGTTTTCAGCGAACTGTACGCAGATCTGTCGCTTTGCTGCTCAAAAATTGTGGTGTTTAATTAAAAGCATTAAAAAATGATGGCATGAAGAGCCGTGAACGGGACTTTCTCATTATACCTTTCAGAGGATTATTTAGCTCTTTGTCAAATGTAATGACGGTTAATCGCGCAGCATTTGCACACTGTGAAAGGATTCGATCGTGTTAAACTGAAGCATTTAAATGAAGCCGATGCAAGGCCTGGTATAATGCCAATATGAGACCTTCAGAGCTCATTGTAGATCTATAAATGTCTGCCTAACAGGAATTCAATGTCCGCTACAGCTCTCAGTACTAATGTTGGTTTAATGTGCAGGACTGTAGCACCAGAGGTATTATTAGGACCATTATGTCTCCCAAAAAGACAGCATCTGTCTCCTCTGCATTTTCTGCATGGTGAGTGCATGAATACAGCAAATCAATACAGAGAATAGCAATCATGAGAAACTGCTGGAGCGTTGGGGGAAAGTGCGACACGCCACGCGGCGCTCGCTGTTTAACAGGACATACGCGGCCTGCTTAGGCCTTGCTCAATTTATCGACTGCTGCAAGAAATCAACAGTGGCAAGCAGCTTAGCGGCTCTCTCTTCCCATAATAGACTCCATTCATACAGGCCTTTTATTCTGCACGCGGCACGAGGTGACAAATGGACGTAATGTCTGCCAGCCTGCCTTTGAATTTATTTGATTTTTTTTTTCCCTTCCTTCTTCCCCTCCCTGTCCTCCCTTCACTCGTGATCCTCACTGATATATCTTGACACTCTGAAGTATCCAGAGTAAATTCACTCTGCCTGTATTGCTGTTTATAACCTTCAGACTGCCAGGAACAATCTGTGTATGCGCTCCACAAACAACCGCTGTCATCCTTGAATAACTTGAGAACACAGAAGAGGAGCCGGAAAAAGCTTAACTGTAAGAAAACAATGAAAAGGGTTTTTTTTATAATATATACAGTATGATCATAAAAGTTGGGGAAGCTTTCTAAAAGTCCTATAAATAGAGTAGTGTGTGTGGGTGGGTGTGAGTGTGTGTGAGTGTGTGTGGGTGTGTGTGTGTTGGGGGGCAAATGAAATATAGTCCACATTCTTTATCATTTCTGAAATCACAGCTGGTAAAATGAAAATGGTTTATGTAAATCAAACGGCAATTTGTTTATAGCTCCTAATGCAAGTTAATGCATCCTCTCGTCGTGACATCTTGTTATATTTAAACAAATATGTTTACTGCTTTTCAAAAGTTTAGCAAAATACCATCAAGCACCCAGTGCTTGTTTATTCCTGCTTTTTTTAATGAGTAAAGCCAGAACGATCATAATTCCACTTGAGGATGCAGAGCATTAATAACGAGAGCATTTTACTACGGGTGTAAATACATTTTTCAGCCTTAGAAGCCTCGTGTCGGTAATCTGTCACCCCGCTCCCAAAGATGGGATGCTCCCTGTTGGAAGATAATTCACCTGTTGTGGATCTCGAGCAGCAGATGATCTATACACTCCTAGAAAAGGTTATTTATCGCTTTCATAATTAAATTTGGTATCTTGGTGGAGGGGCTGTCATGGTATGATTAATCAAGTCCCACTGGCCTGAGCTGGAGAGGGCCAAGTAGCAGGTGTTGCTCACTCTGGCCTGAAGTGCTCCTGCTCTGTTTGGTGCATACATGTTAAGGCATCACTTTGAGCTTTTTTTTTTTTAATGACATACTGCAAGGCAACTGCTAAAACTCTGCAAGTCTCCAAACCTAAATTTTTGTGTGCATTTTAGTGTGTGCTGTGGATGAAACCATTTGTGGTTAATTTCCTAAAGAATGTCGACACACTTCAGCACTCCGGATCCTCTTTCTATGCTGAAAGCCTCCAAATGTTAGCTGTTTCCCCAAAAGTCTAAGTCATCAAACAATAGCTGATGAAACAGTGGTTTCTTGGATTAAATTAAAAAAATGTAAACATTTTTTTTAAAAGGTCCAGAGGGCTTCGCTGGAGGACTAACAATTAGCCAATCAGCATCATGTGTGGCAGTCCTCACTTGTTGACGGGGACTCCTGAGGAATGGCTGCTAAACTGTTCTCCCTCCTCCGTGCTGCTCCTGTGAAAGCCTTGGAAAAACCAGTGTGTTGGGATAGCTATGCATCAGAGCTGACTTAAAGTTGCATTGGATTCAGACGGACTGACAATTCTGTCTGATATCAGGTGAAGATTGATGCCCTCTAAGCTTGTGTTCATTCACCTAAGATTGATTGATGTGAGAATAACAGACATTTATTTCCACGTATTGATTAAATGCTACCATTTGAACAATAGAGGACCCAAAGCCAAAAATGATGGCATTCTTGTTGTCATCAAGGAGCCTTTTAGCCATAATAGTACGGTTAATGAATATGAATGGGAGTAAATGGTAATTTAAGTAATTAGACTGGACGCACTTCGAAGGGTGCCAGAGACTCGGTGCTGGCTCGCCACCACATTAGTGTCACTGTAACGTTTAAAGCTGTGAGTCACCATGTCAGCTGTGTGGAGAGGGGATGAACTGACTGTAGGACAACAGAAAGTCAATAACTGTGTTGAGCACAAAATGAACATGGTGTTTAATCCTATGTCCACAACAGTTGTCTGCTCCATCACATTGCTTTGCCCAAGCCTCGGTTCAATTCACCTTCCGCTGCGAGCCTCGAGGCACCTGCAGAACGAGTGTGGGTTTATTAGACTTGGTCTTGTGTGTTTCAGCGCGCCGGTGTGAGAGAGAACATGTAATCAAAAGCTGTATGGATTAGACCAAGCAAGAGCCATTCCCAGACTTGTTTTCAAAGAGCTGAAATTGGCAGAAGTAGTGGAAAATGTGACAGCTCTTATGGTGAGTTGGTCTGATGATCATCATCTCGCTTCCCTGACAAATACGATTAAAAAGCAGCTATTATGTAAAGTTGGGATTAGTGAGGTTTTGACAATCTTTGGTAAAAAATAGGACAAATTGAGTCCTAGAGCTATATCCTGGGTGTTTATGTTAATCGACAGCGGGGTGGTATGGGACCTGAGCTAAGCAGGGTATGTTTAGGTCTTTCATCTTCATGTGGATGCTGCAGTCAGCTTCCTGACCGGAAAAGTACAGTACAGATGAGGAAAAGATTACATTTTTCACTTCTCCAATGGCACGCAGGTTTGGTGCATGGTTCATCAGCATGGAGTGCAGCAGGTTAATAATTACCTGTCATCTGGATTCTGTGAAGTAGTTCGCTTTTACTTTGTGCTAGTAGATGGAATATTAATAGAAATATACTGTGAAAATGATAAATTATGTCGTAGACATGAATGGATGAGAGCTGGTTGAGGCGGTGGGAAAGTTTTGCAAGGCTTTGCACTACTCTTAAAAAAATATTATGCACTTGGTTTGAAAGTTGAAACGCCAAAAGCAAATCATTTGCAAATCATTTGCTTTCACACATATATATATATATATATATATATATGTGTGTGTGTGTGTGTGTGTGTGTGTGTGTGTGTGTGTGTGTATTCCCTCAGAAATACAGCCTGTGAAAAATTAAACAATTAATAATTAGACAATTAGTATTACCGTTTTAGTCATTGCTCCTCTACAACAACAAACATCTGTGTAACAACTAACTGCAAAACAAAGTGTTATCTTAATTGCACCCCCCCACCCCCTTGTTTCAATTTCATTTGATTTCATTTTAAGTATATGTCCTCTATTAAAAACTTTACTAATTTTACTATCTATACATAAATAAATGTCATCATTAAATATCAAAAACAAGTCTTCACAACACACAGTGTAAGTTCCTTTTTCTTACTGTGTAGATTTCAGTCCATAAGAAGGAGAACAAGAGTAACCAGTAACTTCAGTTATTGAATAAATGAACAACATGGTGTGACTATTTCTTTTTTTTTTTTAAGTCCTTGTTTTTTTTAGTGTATTGTCTTTATTTGCTGCAGCAACAGCCCAGTTTCCCCAAAGGTCTAATTACAGTTTCATCCAATATTATCCTGTCTGATCCCTATACAGTCAGTCTCTATTCCAGCCTGATGTCCACCGACTGCCTGCATGGCGTTAGTACACTAGAGGGTTGCTTTCCTCTCTGTGTTGTCCTGTGGCGTTATCCGTCTCACCTCCTCACCTGGCTGCTGGCCTGTGGGCTGCCAGCCTCAGATGGTTAATTATCTCTTGTCTGAGCCGTGATCACCTCCCCTGGGGTTCAGCAGCATAACGCTGTATCAGAGGCAGCCTATTGAACTTCCTCCCGGCCCACCGGGGTGTCCAACTGCCTGGCTAATAACGATTCATGCAGCTGCCAATCTGGCTGATCTGCGCCATCAATATTCCTGTCTGCAGAATAACATCAATTAAGAGACAGTGATCTGAACATTAAGATGCTGGAGAAATATCATTCGGGGGGCTGATGTCTTAAAAGGCAAGAACAGACGAGTGATATTGGAGGCAGTTGTAGAGTGCTGTGTGACAGCTCACATAATTAATAAAAGTAATAATTTGATGTGGTGCCTGAGAGGTAGATGAAAAAAAAATTACTTCTGTCAGCAAATGAGTGAATTACGTTCTTGTTTTTCCTGGAATGCTTTTTAGTGTTTATGTCAATGTGATGTACTGTAGATTTTTAGCAGCATACAGTCTCTGAGATATTGAGTATTAATTCAAGCAGGCAATTTAGTCAAGCTCTGCCACAAAGTCCTGGTAGATTATTTTACCTTTCTACACATCCAGTTGGAAAATCTCATATATTTAAGCTACCCACAGTTAGTGCAATCTGCAAGCCGCTTTGCAGCCCACCTCCATCCCACCGCCGTGTTGTGTCAGCGTTAATGTCATGTCTGTTGTCACTGATGTCAGCTCCAATCTGCATGAGGGTCTCGCTGTTCTTCTCACTCCTTCCGGATTTCCATGCATGCACATAGAAAGGTGGGGAGGTCGAAAAAAAAATAGCCATACCAAATATAAATGACTGAAATTGCAGTTTTCTTTTAGACAATACTGGAAATTATTACCTCGCCCACTGATGGGTGGAGGGATATGATGGTTTCAGCTGCGTTGGTCTGCCTGTCTGTCTGTTAGCGGGATAACTTCTGGAGTTGTTGGTGGTGGTACAAGGAACAATTTTTTAAATTTTGTTGGTGATCCGGATTAGGATCTGGATCCAGGATTTTGTAAAACGATTCTTTCCCATTGTGAGGCAGGGACAATATGCACATATTTACATTTAACCTTATGAAGATAAATCAGAATCCTCTAGTAAGAATTAGGGTGCAACATGACCATAAATTCTGTCATATAGGAAAGTTTGTTCATGATCGAAGGAGAGTTCTGGTTCAGAAATGGTCCAGAAAGCTGAAAAGCACAGGGTCAAAAAATAATTCACTCCTGCATAGTAAGAAATAAAGGCAGTGACATGCGGCTAACACCAAAATATAGCTGAACCTGATGGCGTATGAAAACACTGGGTGGTGCCTATTGCAGCGTCGCATCAGCACATAGAAAATTTGGGGTGGGCGAGGTACGCGCTCTGCTGAGTGCCCCTCTAGTTCTAATTTGATTGAGATGCTAAGGGGTACGTAAAAAGCATCCATATCTGATAAGCTTAGAGCGGGAGCCCTCATTCTTTTGTCAAACCTGTGCATCACAGCACTGAACCCAAAGGATAGCTGATGCACACTCCAGCAGCTTTGACACCATTTGATGAGAACAGGCTGAGTAGATCTATGCTAGGGCATACTTTAGTTGTTCCTAGTTTAGTTGGAAAGTAAATGTCTGCTATATCTCACGTGGTCCAGACAAACTATATGCTGAAGGCTACTACAGGGTCCTGGGTTTTAATCTGTCTTAGACCATCATCTTCCCTAATCTAGCCCTGCTTTCCTGTACACTCGTAATTTCAAAATAAAAGCTAAAAATGCCAGAATATATATTAGCTTTAAGTAATGAAGAAACACTTGAAAAAATAGATTGCTATAGGGTATGAATTGCTAAGGCACGTTAATAGTACAAATAAATTGCTGAAATTGTTAACTAGCCATAGCAAATGTTCTGACTGATATAGCTAAAGCTGGAAAAACAGCAGTAATAGTTGGATAGTGGAAATTTTACTTATATTGATAGCCATTAGTTATTAAATAAATGACCAAATTGACTGAAACAAAATCATTTATCTACTGACTTTACCTTTAAAGATAAAGTCAGTAGATAAATGGTTGAAATTGTTAGTTTCAGGGTTTGAATATTTGACTTAAGCCAATGGATGAATATTTAACAGCTAAAAATATTGGACAGATGATAAAAACAGAGAGCGGTTTAGCAGTTATTGTCAGTCCCTAATGGATAATGTATTAATGGATAAATGGTGTGCATACACTGCTGAAAGTAATGGGTAAATTGGTTAGGTTTGAACACAAATATTACGACTGCAAGCTTGAGCCAACAAACGTATTGTACGAAATGGAAAAAGCGCTTGATGAGCGATGTCAGTGATGACATCTCATGTGACAGGGCGGTGGTGATGCATACAGTCTTTACAGTATTGTCAAATATTTTATTTTTGTAACTTAGAAACAGCATTAATCAATAAAGTGATGGAGTTCAAATTCATGGCAGACACTTAACACGCCTCCCTGGGTGGTGTGTTAAGAGTCAGAGGCTGTCTTAATCATGCTGAACAGTGGGAGATGCCTCAGAGCCCCTCTCTGTTAATGGCAACAGCAGCGAAAACGGGTGGTAGGGGTGGGGGGGGGGGTGAAGGGAGGGAAAGACTGAATCCAAGACCCCACTGTGTAGGCCGGGGTTATTATCTGCAATTACCCTGATTACCGAGCCCTTCATTTGAATGACTAAGGTGAAATTCATTTATTCCTCGTATTACTACCAAACTGAGTTGGGTGCTCATTAAACAGTCGGTGAACGAGGCCTAAATTTAATCCATTTGATGAAGAAACACGAGACAATCTGAATACGATGGGCTAAACTGAACGTTACCGCCATCCAAACTCATTTATTTGACTGTATTTGATGAGTGAGCGTTACTTCCTCTGCGCTCTGTGACTCCTTGGTCCTCTTCAAACTATTTTACTAAAACACAGCAAAGCCTCATTGCGTTTAATAAAAAGCACTTTCATCGCCCTAGTTATGCCATCTGTGAAAGTCAAATTTCCCAAATACATAGTTATTGCTAATTCTCCCTGCGTCCTCAGACAAATATTGCTGCTAGGGAGCTCCATATCCAGTGATCAATCATATCACCTCTCTGAACTTGCTATGCAATTTATTAAGTGCTGAATAAATGGGCCGGAGCAGGCGAGCGGCTGTTCCCAGGGCCAGGGAATGTAAATCTAAGCAGAGTAACAAATTAGTCGGACTTAGCTCTTTTTTCCTGCTTGCATACTAAAATCACTGGTGGCAATGCAAAGCAGCCCAAGGTAGGCATTAAACTTGCAAAGGTTATAAAGAGAAATTTGTATTTGTAGGCAGGCGGCCAGAAGTTGTTTCAACCATGCATTATGCTGCCAGTAAGTGTTTTAGCTTGTATAGTAAGTTTTATTTTCTCACTTAATTATGATTTAAATATGAAAAAGCTCATTTGTGTTCCCCAGCTTCAAGATCATAGTCAATAAAACATCGACGTATGGAAGGTACAGCAGAGCACTGCTAACATTAGCGACGTTCAAGCAGATCCACAAAGATTTTCTTCATACCAAAATGTACCACACGGTCACTTTCCACAGATAATGATATTCTCTGTGTTGAATAATGAAGACATGTTCCCTCCAGGATAGTGTAAATGTAAAATCAAATTAATAATTGATTTGCTGCATCATTGCTGCCACAGGCCCAAATATTTACTCATTATTTCAGCATGTTGGGTTTAAGCAAATAATTTGAGTTGACTTTATCAAACCGGACACATTACACCAAGCAACATTTGCCATTATTATTTTCCCGGGTACCAATTTGAGACATTATTGAGGAACAAAGACGGCGGTGTAAATTGTGGGCAGGCTGAGTTTGCGTCTGTTGCTAATCAGGAGAGCGGGTGGCTCATCATGGATGGAAATGGCATCACAAAGCTCTTTCAACATGAATACCAGCCTCATACCGATGCACCGACCCGGTCATGAACTTCCCGGTATCTTTGGCAAACAGACGTCCCCCTGAAAACTGCAAAATGTTTGAAATCCCTCTGCTAGATTTCCTCTGTGCAAATGAGAGGAGCAGATTTTTTTTCCCCTCCTCTCCCCTCAGCATTAACGCTCCCCAAACCTCACCTTTTATCTGCTCATTTAAAATTCATAAAGTGTGACTCGATGATTACTTTTACACATACTGCCTTTGACCTCCTGTCGCTTAATTATCATAAAGCTGTGCAGAGGAGAACGAGCCATCGCCTCCTCTTTTGTGCCGCTGTAATTGCATTCTTAATTTTGGGAGGTGAGGAATACTGATACAGCAGCACAGAGCTGATATCAGAGGAGTTACCTTGTGATGGGGGGGGGGGGGGGGGCGGGGGGAG
>JAVDPK010002725.1:26052-39017 GCA_034780415.1 Cichlasoma orientale | reverse complement strand
AGCTGGGATTTTTTTTTTTTTTATATATATATATATATATATATATATATATATAATTTATTTATTTATGCTTGCATAATGACAATAAAGTGTCGTCAATCTTGAATCTTGGATCAGAGGAGAAGATCTAGCCCTCATTGCTAATGTGCACCAGTCAGTGGTCAGAATGGAACTTCCAGGCAGTGATCCAAACGGACACGGAGCTCTTGGAGCGCCCCTCGGATCTTGGACATTGCAGTGCAACAGTTCAACAATGTGATCAGGAGCATGCTCGCTAATTTCACAGACATTCACAGGTTGTGCTTTGTGATTTTGTCCTCCAGGATCAGACTGTCAGCACTGAGTTTTACTGTGACACTTAAAGGAGAACATTTGATGCAAATAACCTGAACCATGTGACGTGCCACTGTGCACCACTCACAGTGCATTGCAAACCCAAAGTTTTTTGGGTTTTTTTTTTTTTTTTTTGGTAATTAGTTGTATTCGTGACTTTATTTTCTTTCCCAAAATATAATTTAAAAAGTAGGTCCAGCATGCATTGCTAATGTGGTCTTTTCCAGAAGCAATTAAAAAGAGCACTGTGCCCGCAGACATAAACCTGAAGTGGTTATCATAAATATCATATTTAAATCGGGTATTGTTTTGCTCCGTATGGGTGCCGTGCAGGGAATTTCCTGGTTGCAACTTGCAAAAAGGTCTATTTGAATCCACACCATGATCATTTTCTAACACTAACCAAACCATGTGTAAAGCTAAACAATAACCGATTAAAAATAAATTTAAATGTAATCCTAGACAGGACTTGAAGTCCAGTCTCCTGGAAGTCCTGAAAGTTGGGTGTGTTTGCCTCCTAACTAACTCTTAATTAGTCATTATAGCTAAAAGTGGTCCTATTTGGTAAATGGACTGGATTTATATCAGGCTTCACAGCTTCTACTCATAGCCGTGGTTCTTTAGTTGTGAAATAATGTAGCATTTTGCAGCGTACTGTAATATAGAGTATTTATTCAGACATAACAGGCACTGTGATTTGTTTTTTATCACATTTAAATGTTTGTGCATTGGTAACATCCACATATCAGCTGTTGAAAAGCCAAAATACATATACACACACATACACACACAGAGCCCTCCATCTGCTTCCCCTCGCTGAGATTGATTTACCTTTGTGTCCCAGGCCTGTCGTTATCATGGGCCTCTCAGACAGGCCCGCTATGATAGCTCAGGGAAAGTGGGACGGAGGTGGCAGCAGGCGCATGATGGAGAAGAGCTTCTTATCACCGATGGAGAGATCAATCATTCTTACACTGAGAGAAAGAGGGCGAAACAGAACGAGGCGGAAAGAGTTGCTTTGGTCTCCTTTCCTTCCAAAGGTAAACAGTTCTGCTCACTGTAACATGGTTTTATACCTTAGTGCATTTTAGCAGAAACTGACTAAAGGCTTAAGTTTAATTGTTCTATAGATATTCGGTCACGTACGCTATAAAATCTGGTAACACTTCATTTTACTGGAATCCAATTCTCTAATAATTATAGTGCACTTTCATGGAACATTTCCTCAAAAGATCTGTGACACTCGGGAAGAATTATAGGAAGTCATACAGGAAACAGCGGTGTCTGAGACTGAGTCATCTCAAAACAGAGTACTTAAATTACATAGACTGGGCAGTTATAAGGCAAAAATAAATAGGTTGCACTTAGAAAAACTTAGTTCACATTGAGTGGCTTGTAGAGTGTTCTTTGGTTTGTCCTTTTTTTGTGTGTTTCAGCATACCTGTGTGTGCTGATGTTGTCTGGAATGAGAGGAAGAGGGTGGTTACCAAAATCTGGATAACTTTTTCCTCAATCAAAATTCTTAAAGCCACTTTTGGCATCTGCATAGTTTCTGGGATCACTTGGGTACACACAATCCTCCACTACAGTGAGGTGGCAATTCATTGGAGGGGAGCTGATCCCTCTCTGATCTCCAGTGTGGTGTTCTGTTTTTGGACTTATGCGTCAATGTGCCGGGGTACTCTACAAACTAAGTCATTGACCTGTGGCTAAATTGTATCGTCACATCTCGGACCATATGTTTTGGACACTCGAGTAAAGAGAGGAGCTGAGCTGGCAGCTGATCCCCACAGGATCACCAAAAGGTTGGACTGCTCCATTGCTAAGGCCGTGGCCCTTGGGAGATGGGCCGGAGAGTGTATTCCAACAGAACAGTGTTCACACTATGTTGTCTGTCCATTTGTCAAACCATCAGTTTAGGAGGAGCAATTGAGCTTTTGTCCTGGTCTTGGAGGACTGGATCAGCTCATGACTTTCTCAAGGATACTTTAGGGTGCATCAGAGGCTGCCTAATCTCTATATATGTGTTTTGTGGAAAAAGCATATGACCACATCCTCTTTGGCGCATGCTTTGGAAGCATCAGGGTTTTCGGATGTTGTAACTCTTGTTACAGGTTCTTTGGTTGCTGTAGGTAGTGAGGGACATCACCAGAGCTTCCTTTTGTCCCTGATTATGTTTATAACTTTTACAGATGGAATATCTAGGTGCAGTCAGGCGGTTGAGGGTATTCTGTTTGTTGTTCCGTTTGGCTTAATTGAGACATGACTTCCTGCTTTCACTGGAGAATTTTTAAAGATCAGTGCAAAGTGACTGAGTGGGAATTATTCCCTCCAAATGAGGGAATCTCAGTTCTGGGGTTAGGGATGAGTTGCTGCCTCAAGTAGAGTAGCTGAAATAGTAGTAGTAGTTGTTCAGAAATACAGGAACAATGGAGTAGTAGACTGAGAGGTGTCTGCAGTACTAGTTAAACTAATTGTGAAGGCAAATCTTTCAATTTACTGATCAGTCTATGTTCCTACCATGATAACATCAGGGATAGTTACATTTACAGCTGATCTGAATGCTGATTTAGAGAAGAGGAGAAAACAGCTGTTGATTAAACCTGCATGCCCAGAAATATAGAGTGCCATATGATACATAATAAATGTGGGGCAAGCAAATTACCTACAGTCAGCTTCGAGTCCCTATAGAAGTGGTTCCTGACCTAGAAACATAAATGTATGCTCCAGCACTCCTAACTTCTTACTTTTCGAATCAGTCTGTACAGTCTAATGCATTTCAGTGCTGCGAATTACATGTACCACACTGGCAAAACAGCTAATATATAGCAGTAGCAGATATTTTATTTAAAATCAAAAACATTTTGGCATATTGGTTTTGTATTAATGTTTGTGGTGTTGATTTAAACAAAAATGAAAAACAAACAAAAACATGTAAAACATTCATTTATTATGTTTATAAAACTGAAACATTTCTCCTGTCACGCTTTTGCTGTAACAGTAAGTATAGTTATTAATATCATCACAGCATGGGTGATGAAACTCAGAGGACAAATAAGGCAGGAGCAGATTATGAACAATCTAGGCACGAGTTGACCTCTGTAACCTTTACATGGGTAGATGGTTTAGATCGTGATTCCCAAAGTGTGGGCCGGGACCCCCTGGTGGGCCGCGAAGGTACTGCAGGTGGGCCGCAGTAATAACAGAAATTCCATTGGAAATGATTCACAAGTATGTGCAGTTACATATTTATATCAGTTTATTTATTTATTTATATAAAAGGTGAATTCAAACTGGTAATAGGAGGTGGTTAGTTTGTGATATTACTTATTAATCTGACCTAAATTTACTGCTTTTGTCTTGAAGTTTGTGTCCCAGTGGCAAGTGGGTCACATGTTGGCATTAGCACTTTACATATGGCTGGGTAGTATTAGCAATTTATAGCCAACAGCCTGTGTTGTTTATGATTTTTTTTATTTCAAGGAAATGCATCACTTTCTCGTGTATTTTGATGAGAGTGAAGATTTAAGATTGGGTGGGCCCCGTGGGATTTTCTGTTTTTTAAGTGGGCCGCAGCAGCAGCAGCAGCACTCCTGACTTTGGGGATGGCTGGTTTAGACATATTTACTTACCCCCCGGCAAGACACTGTCAGTACCATCTCTCACCATGAAAACACAACAACTACCAAGCCAAATTCTATGGATCAGTGGCAAAACATAGGATCCATATATACTGGGTATAATTCATGAACTATTAGTCAAAAAATATTATGATATGCATTAATCTCATATTTTTTGTACTATACTGTCTGACTGTGATTAAGATAATACTTCTACCCTTTCAGACTTGTCACATTTGGTGCTCCTCAGCTTGAAGACTAGCAGCCAGATAATAGTGTTTAAGAGCCTCATTGAGTTCTACCGCGAGTCGTTTCTGTCAGAAATAACTGTAATCTGAGAGCTCTTAGAGCCTTTGAATAAGGTGCTGCGAAAACACAAGTATTTGCACCCAGCTAGGTCAGTGCACAATATAATGATCCTTTATATTGTGCATAGACTTAGCAATTGTACCTACATGTATGGATATGCTTTGTATTCATTTTCATATATTCTTCTTTCATTCTAGAGGAAGACAAAAATAATAATTTCATAGAATTTACAGGAAAAAAAAATGCACATTTGATCATATTTTAAATCGCATCTCTTCTCTTCGCTCTCTTCGGTTTTTATTTGTCGTATTAAGCGTTTGTCTTCCGTGAATGCTAAAAGTGCATGGAGTGCTTTGGGATTTGTTGCCAACATTCTTTGTTAGCTTTGTGCAGTTGACTCACTTCCACCTACCTAATGCTGGCAAACTGTAAAAAGCCCACCAGTGAAACATTTGGAGATTCATAATGAAGAGGCAGATGGCCTCTGCTGATGACCATGATGTTTGTATGATATCTCAACTGTAGCCTTTTCACTAAATGATGGTAGCTTTTCAGGGGAAGATTTTAGAGAGTCATAAACAAGCACATTTGGAAACCACTACAATTCTTTTCATTCCTTTGTGTATTAAAGGTGATTCATGTAACTAAATATGTCTATTGCAGAATTACCTTTACACTGTTCAAGAGGACGTGTAACGTCTTTAATTTGATAACATCATCTTAGATTCAAGTATAATTTTTCTGAATCAATTGCAATCCATACAGGCGATTACATTTCATATCATTTCGCTTACTTGGCCTATATCATAAAAGGAACCCACTTCTAGGACAGATAAAATTATATCTAATGTCTTGTTAACGAGGCACACAATATTCGTTAGGGAGATGGATTTATTCCGTCCGGGGCAGCCTGGAGCTGAGCTCCATAATATATACTTTTTTAATATATACATTAACACTCAAATGTTTTGACACACACACACACACACACACACACACACACACACACACACACACACACACACACACACACACACCTCTAAGTGAATGCAAAATTCAGTTTTTAATTAATTTTATTTTTTAAGAGACAAACTATTTAAACCTACCCGGTCGTGTGTGTGAAAAAGTAATTAGCCTCCTTGTTAAATCATGAATTAACTGTTATTAACCACATTTGGAAAGCTGACTTCACTTTCACCAACCACACCCAGGCCCGAATACTGCCAGACCTGCTGAATCGAGAACACTTTCAACTTAAACAGAACCTGTCTGACGAAGTGAAGCAGGCTACAAGATCTCAAAAAGCAACACATCAGGCCACGAGCTAAAGAAACAGTCGCAAACAAAGTGACATCTATCAGTCTGGTAAAGGTTACAAAGCTGTTTTAAGCTGTGAGAGCCATTATCCATAAATAAAGAAAATTTGGAAGAGTGGTGAACCTTCCCAGGAATGGCCAGCCTACCAAAATTACTCCAAGAGCCGAGAACAACATTTAAAGAACTGCAGGCCTCACTTACCTCAGATAAGCTCAGAGTTCATCAATAAGAAAGAGACTGGGTAAAAATGGCATCCATGGGAGAGATCCAAGGAGAAAACCACTGCTGAACAAAAAGTACACAAAGGCTCGTCTCACATTTGCCAAAAAAACATCTCCATGATCCCCAAGACTCTTGGGAAAATATTCTGTGGACTAATGAGACAGAAGCTGAACCTCTGGAAGGTTTGCATCCTGTTACATCTGCCATAAAACCATCACAGCATAAAAAGAACATCGTACAGTAGCATCAGCCAAACATGGAGGTGGTAGTGTGATGGTCTGGGGCTTCTTTGCTGCTTCTGGACCTGGGTGACTTGCAGTAATGGATGGAACCATGAATTCTGTTCTGTATCAGAAAATCCTGAAGGATCAGTTTGTGCCCAGAAGCTAAAGCACGCTCGGGTTATGCAGCAGGACAATGATCTGAAACCAGCAAGTTCTCCTCTGAATGGCTCAGAAAAAGTCAAAATGAAGGTTTTGGAGTGGCTAATCAAAGACGATAGCTCGAAAAGTTATAAATGAATTCTGATCAAACTTTGTAGGGTTTCGAGTGAGGTCGTGGTAACAAGCCGTTAATATTTGTCTTACATTCACCAGCTCTTCAAAGCCAAATTAATCATTTATTAGTCGAAAAACTGTCACATTTGACCTCTGACCTCTCCTCCCAGGTGAACAGAATCATGGAAGCAGAGACAAAGTGTCTATACTATAACCTATTAGTAAACTATTTATTCAGCAAAAAGTTTACGTTTACAGTGGTACATCATGTGGCAGCTGCGGAAGACAGGCGAGTTAGTGATGCTCATGAATTAAAGTGCCGGAAAACATGCCCAATATTTACTTAAACAAAAAAATATGGTGTGCTCATACAAACCTTACAGTTTTTTCTCATTATAGAGCTGAATGGGGGCCTGAATGGGGGTCCAAAATCCTCTGTGTGGGAAGGGCAGCCAATCAGAAGAAAGTTGACTTAAAGGGAGGGTAAAGCGAGCTAAAATTCTTCAGTTTAGAAGGAGGATCATCTGTAGGACTCCATCAACATCAAAGAAAAACCGGTAAATGCATTTTAATTCATTCACAATGATCATTCTTTCATCTGTTAAGTGTAATTTAGTGTACTCTGCTGAATCCCTGTCACAGAGGGCGATGTCATTGTTTGTGTTTGTGTTGCTCTGCCATCATGAATCAAAGTGAGCGGTTCATGTTGGACTCGGAACTAATAAGTGCTGAAAAACAGTTACTTTCTCTGAAACACAGGATGGAGACGAGACTTCAAAACCGGCTCTGAGGCCACGCTCGTATTGTGAGAGCGATGAAAATGAGAAAAATGGTCTGCGTCGCTGTGGTGTGGATGGTCCACATCAACCTATGCCATAGGCTTTAGAGCCAGGCCACTGATTTAATGCAGCGCCATAAAACAAACATTAGATCCCAAGCCCAATGAGGCCATTCCTACATTTGACGCTGATGCGCAGGAGAGCACACTGAGAAAAGTTTTGTCGTTGTCTGTTTTGTCAGGACACTGAGCGACACACACACAGGCAAGGAAACAAGGACAATATCCACACAAAGGGAAGGAGACAAGGTCAATATATACACAGAGGGAAGGAGATTAGGACACTATTGACACAAAGGTTATAATTCACACAAACAGAAGAAGGCAAGGACACTATTCACCCAAAGTGAATGAGACAAGGACACGAGTTACACAAAGGGAAGGAGACCATAACGCTGTTCAAGTACAGGAAAGATGCTTGGACACGTTTTTTACGGAGTAAAAAGTTAATGACACCATTCATACAAAAAGGAGACGAGGATGCTACTCACACAAAGAGAAGGCGAGAATTCTCAAGGACAGAGATCCAAATGTGAGACGTCTCTGTGGAGGCACCAAATGACCAGAGAGAGCGAGAGAGCTTTCAGGATGGCTGATGATCCAGCGCGGGATTACATAAAAGCTTTATGTAAAAGCATACCTCTGATGTCACTGTCAAACACTCGTGCACAGGCACGAGCAGGTGGGTGGTCAGAGTTGACACTGCAGACATTTGGGGGCATTAGTTTGATTCCCGGCCTGCTGTCGTTTCTAAGATGGTAAAAGCTACAAATATAAGAGCCAGCTTGTAAAACCAAATGCTGAATTTTGCTTTAATGTCAGTAATATTAGGTTTTGTTGGCCAAAGTTTGCGGCAGCAACCATAAATAACAATAAATGCTCTTTATGGCCAGCATTCAGCACTGAGAAATACTTTCAGATGAATAATGCCACCTTATTGTTCAATATTGTCTCTCGCTTTCTGTGCCGTCCAGCTGTTTATGCAGTCTGCAAACATTACTGCGCTCTAACAGTTGGAGCCAAATGTGGAAGGACACAACGCCCAAGGGTGATTTGTTTAACTTTGAAAGGTTCTTTGGTTTGTGTTAGATTTGCTGGGAGCGATGCAGCAGCGGATCATCTAGCCTGTTCTCTCAAGTGGGTAGCAGCCAAGAGAGCCTGGGCGATGCGCGTGGGTAGAGAGGAAAAAGATAACCCCACCAGGGACCAAACGACAGTCCTCATTTAGACTTAGGCACCAGGCAGGCCAGCCATTTAGCAACACAGAAACAAAAACTCCATTAGATAATTTTTTCTCTCTCTCTCTCTCCTTTCGACTCTCTGGGGAGCGTAGTGTTTTTCTGTAACCAGCATAGAATGGTTAGATGTATCTCATGAATCATATTAGAGTGCCTTTAATCCTCTAAAGTGAGGGTCGCAGGAGGCTGAGGTTGCAGATGAGGAAGTACAAACTGAAGAGGCAAATGACAGGGGGAAAAGAATCGGGGAGGGTACGTACTGTACCAGGTAGCAGACAAGATTAATCTTTGGTGCCGGGGTGCCATCGTGCAAGCTGTCAATCTGCACAGCTGGATGTTGCCTTTTCCCTATGGGGCTCAGGGTAAAGAGAGCACAGATGGGAGCTTCTTACCTCCTTTCCTTATCCATTCCTCCTAATCCAACCTAAGCACTTAACCAAAATGATGCGGAGAAGAAGATCACCTGGGTCTGTGGGGGATCAAAGCCGCTTCAGCGAAAATAAGAGAAGTCTTGAGGAGGGAATAGCTGATGTAACAAGAAGAGGTAGATTAGCATTAAATTCTTGACAGATGCAGGAGGGGAGAAAAAAAAGTTTCCTAGGCGTTGGCAGTAATCTTCGCTGTGAATCACAGCCACTTCTGGATTTGTCGCTAATGGCAGGTACAGCTGCATAAGTACCCATCAAAGAAAGCGACGTTTCACCAAATGAAAAGCGTGATTATTGCGTTTACCCCTCTGAAAAGGCAACGAGGAATCTGTTTGAAAGGATCCAAAGTAACCTTAAAAGAAAGGATGGGAGATGTTCTGTTTTCAGTGCCCCAATTTACTATTCATAATTTAGCAGATGGCTCCAGGCCAGAGCGACCCCTCCAGTCATATTTCAAACTACACATAGCAGTGTATTTTGACAAGCAAATTGCTTGCCTCTTTGCTGATAGCTGCTCCCTCTAATAACGAATCCTAAGTAATAGCGGCAGAAAGTGACATGGATAGAAGAGTTATTACTGATAGGAGGACACGGCCTTTGGATCTCTCTGGAAGCAGTCACGGATCGATCAGCGAAGATGTTGGAACTGGATGCGGGGGACTGAGAGACTAAGACAGCAAGCAGGAATTCTAATCTGATAATTGCACTGTAATGTGTGTACCAAATTTCACAGCATTCTGCTTCACAGCATTTTTCATTTTGCTAAAAAATAAAAATGTTAACATAATGGTGGCACTCTAGAAAAGACGAGCCGTTGCTGATGTTATTAGGATTCCTCAACTGAGAGCGCCTGAACCAGATAATCTGTGTATCTGATGTTGAGATATTTCTCTGCTAAAGTCACAACTTTGCCCTACTACCATAAACCTACCAAAGAGATATCAGAAGCTTTGGGAATGGCCAAATCAACATGCTGGTACACTTTTAAAAAGAATGAAAGCGCTGGCCGGCTGGGCAAGCTACTAAAAGGCCTCAAAGACCACAGAAGACAACTAGTAGTGTTTATTAATGATGTGACTGCTGATCAAAGCAGCAGGATGGATTCTGAAGTGTGCAAGAATACTCTCTGCTGAGTTTCAGCCAAATCAAATGCTGCAAAACTGATTGGACAGAGCTTCACAATGCAAATGGATAATGACCCAAAACATACTGCAAACGCAACCCAAGAGTTTCTCGAGGCAAAGCGGCGTGCAGATGCAAAATGACAAAAAACGTGTTATTGTCCAAACGCTCATAGATCTAACGGTATGTTGGCTGTATATAAACAAAAATCCTGATATTGTTATGCATACTTTCAATCCAGCATGGAGAGTTTCAATGAAAATACAAAATTTTCTCACATTTGGATAAGGTGGAAAAGTTGGCGCAGTGATAAAAGCATAATGTACACGAGCCTGATTGAAACGGCTACTGAAGCTCCCACAAAAGTGATGAAAAATAGCAGATGCACTCGTGGGACCTCTGCGGAGCAGTGAGGAGACTGTAACCTTCCTCAAATGACTACATGAAATCAACAGATTAATACTACCTGCTGTTTATCTCAGTGAGCCATCTCTTAATGGAATGGGTGGAAATGTGAAGTCATTTGCATTTTATTCTGTCGGTTTTTCGCCGCATTTTGATGAAAGCGGTGCCTGAACATTTTCGGATTCAGGTCTGAGGAGCTATCATGTAACCCATCTTTGGTCAACATCAGTATCCGCCTCAAAAATCTTCAGTCGATCAAGTTATAATCCATCCCATAATCCATCAGCAAAAAGAAAAAGTGGCCTGGCAAATAACTTGTAAGTTGTTTGGCCATTGCAGTCTTGATCGAAGTAGTTAACCACAGCACAATTATGGAATAAAATCAGAATCAACTTACTTTAAAAGGTTAATGACTAAAGCATATGTATCATGTTATAAAGCCTTAGTTATAAAGGCTCTATTACCTCATATAGTTATAAAGTCTTATGTGCAAAAAGAATACTTAAGCAACAAAAAATCATACAAGGCAGGCAGGAAGAGACAGTCATTCAGAAGTGTTTGACACATCATAGCAAGGTTGTTTGTTTGCCATCTATCTGTGGACCAGAACAACATTTGACTGGGCAGCCTAAGGTGCTGGGAGCACTGATAGGGAAGGGCATGCTGATAATGCAGCCGATTAAACGCCGATCGTTATCTACAGTACGGCTTATGATGGGCAAAATCAATAGCAGGAAAGAGAAGAGGTAGCAATGCGAAAAGATTAAATGTCTCACACGGTCCGATAAAGTGGACGGACGCTGTTTTTAAACTTTGAGAGACGCTGCTGGAAGGAGGAAGTATGAAGCGTTCTCACAGAACTTTTTCTCGTCTCCGGCATCCCATCGGATTGAAAATGAGGCCGCACGCTCGCTGTTTTGGGACCTGATGAAACATACAACCTTGCATCAGCTTACTACTCCATCAATGTCCTCAGTATTTGGCAGGCTCATAACAGGCCTGTGGTGTATGGATGGGACCAATTTTGGTACAGCGGGTCCACATCCTTGAAGACTTTGAAGAGGGAGACATTTGACACAGCATCAAAGACTCGCTAGAAAGAATGAAAAAGGAGAAAGAGAGGAATGAGGTGGCAAATTGCCTGATGTTAGCTCACATGAAACAAGAGGGCAGATTCAGCGTCACCATCATCAGCCGCCCAAAGGAGCCCCCTGGACTCCGAATGGGCTAATTATGACATTATGTGGATGATGATGCTGTTTTGTTGCCCCTAAAACTAATTACAAAGTCACCCCAAACCCAAAGAACACACGTTTTTGGTTGGTTACTTTGATCTCTTCTTGCATGATGTAAGGACAACACATCCCATGCTTTCACAGCCGTGTGGTTTTCAAAGAGTTGTGGCTGTTGCAGGGTTTCTGTTCCAGGCCACTCATTTATATACATAGGGAATGCATTTGAAGCAGCCTGTGTGGTAGACTATGGGTCACTATTATCCACTCTGGGCTCCTGTTCACATAATTTAATTCTGGATGACTAAAATGAAAGGAAACCGCAATTAGTGAGTGAAACGGCCATAATTTGCCAGAGGGATAATTATGAAAACTAGTTTCAGTAGCAATGATTTTCACAGTGGCATAAACTGTATAATATCACTTTCTTTGAATGGTTTATTTGCCTTTATTATTTTTTTTAAGCTATTTATACAATTTGGTTTTCAGTTGATCAGAAAATACCAAAACTCAATTCAGCACAACTTCTGATGAAAGGAAACTGATAAACTGCTTTCTTCTGATAGCGACCACACTGCAGAGGCTTAAGAGAATGGAGTTCCTGCTCTACGGTGTATAATGTGGCGGAGCGGCACAGTCTGTCCGCTTGTTCAATTTCCCTGTGTAAGCATTACAGAAGAGGCTAAAAGGCTCAACGATTTGGAGCAAGCTGACGCCATATATTCTGTCAGTAAGATTCTTAGTGGGAGAGCGGAAATGGGAATAAACCAGGGCAGCATTGTCGGTGGGGCAGGTTGAGCTCCTTAGATTGACGACACAAACCATTCGCTGTTGAGCAGCACTCATAGGGAGAAAAAGAAAAAAAAAAAGAAAACCCGAAGGATCCCGCAGAGGTCACACTGAAGCCTATGGAGAGGACTGAGGTGAGCTTCCCACAGTGGATGTTTCCAGTGAACAACCAAATATAATGGTGTGCTCGTCTGAAGTGCAGCTAAGAATTTGGGATTTAATGCAGCTTTGAAACGCGCAAATTAGTTCATACATAAAAATCAGGATTTTAAGGAGCTTCTCTTGTTGCAGGCCCCTCGGGTCATCATCCGACTGGTCATGGGACAATTCTGAATGTGAGACAAACATTAAGAGTAAACTGAATATCGCAGCTAAGTACCGTACAGTGAAGCTGTTGAACACATGTGCAGAGGGTTTCGACTCAAACCCTCAGATGACAGAACCAAACTCCAGTAGCAGGACCCATAATTCAAGTGAGGTTACTGAGGCATTGCAGAAGATTGGAACAACTTCCGACAAATATTTAGGGTCTGTGTCCCGGTTAGTGTGTGTGTGTGTGTGTGTGTGTGTGTGTGTGTGTGTGTGTGTGTGTGTGTGTGTGTGTGTGTGTGTGTG
>JAVDPK010002725.1:0-25952 GCA_034780415.1 Cichlasoma orientale | reverse complement strand
TGTGTGTGTGTGTGTGTGTGTGTGTGTGTGTGTGTGTGTGTGTGTGTGTGTGTGTGTGTGTGTGTGTGTGTGATCCATCACAATC
The DNA here is from genome assembly GCA_034780415.1 of Cichlasoma orientale. NCBI lineage: Eukaryota > Metazoa > Chordata > Actinopteri > Cichliformes > Cichlidae > Cichlasoma > Cichlasoma orientale. Next base: position 25,867 of record JAVDPK010002725.1, on the reverse strand, counting down.
AGAATGAGAATAGCTCATAGCAGGATGATGTTTATGACTGTTGGATTGTGCATTTGGGCCACATGTTGTATGCTTACAGAGGTTGGATATGTTACCATAACGATAGGCTCCTCTGCCATCTGATGGTGATGCTATCTGTCATCGGCGATGCCACAGGAGGGGCGATAGGATGATAGGATTATGAAGCGCGTGGGTGTATGTAGGCTGAGGTTTATATTGTGAACTGGTATTTATGTCACGAGGCACCTCAGGACGTTGCGCAGTAACACAGAAGATTGTAACGAGTAATGTTATAAATTGGTTTCTATGGGGAGTAAATAAGTAATGTGATGCATTACTTCTCAGAGTTTTGTGGAAACGGGGTCGTACACCTTTTTACACTTGTATCCTTTTTCCTGTTGAACCACTGCAGAGTGCTGTAGCACATAAAGTCGTGTCACGACGGAAAATAAACCGTTTCAGTCTTTGGCGCATTTGGTTGAATGTTGTACTTAAAAAAAGGATTAAATATTTAATACTGTATCAGGTTCCTAATTCATCATCTTCTAATGACTCTAATTAGTCATCTGCTTTTATGCTGGTGCATTTCAGTGGTGAAGTAAGATAAAAAATAACTTATTAGTAATAGTTCATTCTTTAACCACCTGTTCCCTGATAAATGAGTGTATAATTACAATTATGCCAGAGAAAGTTGGTGCAATGACCTGCAAAATGCTGGAGGTCAGCTGCAGGTGTGCGCTGAAGCTATGAGTACATATTGTACAAGTTGTACAGAGATCCACTGAGAACTGCTGCACCCATTCTGGGAGAAAACTGCAGCATGTGTAGGAAACTTCATCCCAGCGGGCCGGACATCAGGCTTCATCCCAGCGGACTGGGAGGCAGTCTTCAGGCGGAGCTGCCTGGTTAGTGGGAACAGAGGGGAAACTCATTAAAAGTGATCCTCTTGTCCAGTGCAGCCTGATCACTTTCAGCACAGCTATCCACTGAGTTCCCTTTGAAGAGGCGGGCCTAATCTCAGCCCTGAAACACTGTCATGGGTTACTGCTAATGAGAGAAAGTTCTCTCTATTATGATGTCCGGGAGTCCAAGAGGTGACGGTAGGCTGAGGAAGCACAATGAGTTGATTTTCCCACCTGTAACTTCTAAGAGTAAAAGTCTTCAAATGAATGCGGAACATCAAGTTACTCGTGTTCTGGTCTCGGTTTGCCAGCTAGTTTTAGAATAGATCAGCATCATCTGGATCTATTTTACAATTTGAAAAGATTAGAAAGTGAACCTTTCCACACCCCTTAATTTTCATTTTGAGTTTTATGAGTGTTATTCTTGTACCCGCTGCCTATTTGCCCTCATGCCGCTCAATAATCCATATTTACCTTTTCCTCTGCTGGTTTTGTGCCTGTGAGACAGCTTCAGGGCTCCCTCTGCCTCCCCCCCACTCCCTGAAGAACCGAGAGAGACACTGCCGTCTATTCTCAGTGTTACCTGTGCTGTATGTACAAAGAGGCGGTGTAGCATAAGTCACATCCCCAGAGGAAACAGTGGGTAGAAAGAGAGGTGGAGAGGGATTAAAGCGGCGAGTAATGATGTCGGGGTAAGAAGTAGTGGAGTAAGATGCAAAGTGAAAATACATGCAGTAGCTAGAAGAGACGTATGCATAAATACGCCGCATTTCATCGTTTGATAAAAAAACAAAAAAACAACAACAAGCCTTCTGCGCATCCTTCTATGTGGAGATCACACGTGTACACAGCGCTCCGGGATAACAAGGAAAACGTCAAAAAGTCTTTAAACAACCAAAAGCAAAACACGCAAACACGAGCTCAGAAAAGTGAGGGTGGAGATGATCAGCCGAGAGTATTCTTGCCTGCCCTGGTTTCACATATGAATGAGTCACAAAGGAAACAGAGAAAAGGTGAACATTTTTGAGAAATGTAGGACGAGCTGAAATACATCTGAAGATGTTCCCGTTGCTAAAGCAGTGCGAGCGAGGACTCGGTTCGTTCCTCTAATGTCTAACAAGGACAACGGTAGCCTGCACAGCTTTGCACTTTGATTAAAGCTAAGTGAGCGCTTGCTGTAATCCTTGAATCCTTTTTAGTCTCGGTGGGATTTAGGTGAGAATGATTTCCTCTCAGCAGTGAGATTTGTGGTTGCTCGCTCTTTGTTTGGGACGAAATCTCAGTGTTTACTCAATCATTCTTCACCTGCTTTGCAGCTGGCATTTTGGGTATATCAAACTGCCAGAAAATCTGCCCAGTCACCTGAAGTTAAATACCCAGCTAACAGCGGTGGAGCTACAGTTGCCTTTACATGTGTGTCTGTGCCATTTTTTTTCTTTTGTTTTTGTTTCTAGCACTGTGTAGTATTTTTCAGGCAATGCATGATCCTTATTGAGTCACACTGCAGATATGAGTATCTTCATGAAAAAAAAAAAAGACGTCTTCATGAAATGTGCACCAGTGGCCTTTTTTTTTCCCTCCCTGCAGCAACATCTGGTTAATTACTCTGCAGCACTAACATGACAGGAAGGCTAACAGTGAATTTGGAAGGTTCAGAGATGGGCGAGCAGAGAGCTTTATTGACTCAGAAGCGTGATTTATGATGCTTCACTGGAAGGACTAAATCATCTCTGCTTGTATGTGCGCGCCTCTCACCGCGGGGAGAGCAGCTGAGGGGACAGTTGATTGAAGTCTTAAAATGTTTGTCGGGAATAAATAAGCTTGACTCCTTGACATTATTCTAAATTCCGACAATTTAACCGAGCGCCGAGAGGGCTGTGATTAATTGGAAAGTGTGCAGCCAACAAACGAGGGATTATTTCCCAGCAGATTTAACAGCACGAGCGCTAACACGGCGCTGTCACGTCTGTCTCCCAGACCGCAAACCCTATGGTGTCTCACTGCGCCTTCTCAAAGGAGCAGGTCAGCAGCTACGAGAGATCTGAACCAGTCAAAGCATCAGACGGAAAGAGTTTGTTTGCTTCACGCTGAAATTAAAGTGGTTCAAATGAATCCCTTATGGTTTCTTACTTCTTCTTCTTGCATGGCACAAAAAGGAAAGTAAATAAAAATAATAGACGGGATATCTTACAGGCTGGCATTCTACTTCAGTTCTTGCTCTGTGTGCGTTTTTTTCTCTTGGGACTCAAGATGTGCAGCCTTGTATGAACTAACAAACTGTAGGGAGGTGCATTCAAGACGCTGACGCACAAATGAATAAATCATTTAAGACATTCGGCAGGGTTTTTTTTTCTCAGCTGACAGCGAAACTGGCAGCAAATACATGACATTTGACATATAAGTAGGTTTAGTGTAGCACTGTCCTCTACAACACACACGATGCATGTGTTAGAGCGTTGTGCTGTGACTTTTGCACAGAGTTGAGCAGCCATTAGCTAACAATGACGGGTGGTGCTCTTTTAGTAAAAGGATTAAAAACTGTATTATGAGCAAATTTGACTTAAGTATCTAAAGCGAAACGACTGGCTAACTGGTTTGTCATACAAAGTGATCCGAGAGTACCTGTGCGGCCTGCACCTGTTCAGCTCGCCTGCTTTTTCAAAGCATAAACGGCAGGAGCTGATTTCCCCCATCATCTCAAATTATTGCAAGTTTTTTCACGCTACACTCTAACTCATCTACATCACAAAGTGAAGTATTAGTAAGAGAAAATGTACTGATCTCAGAGCAGTGGAAGCTCTGTCAGTTTGCCATCAGAGACTGCAGGTTTATCTACCATGTGCATGCGCAAACAGCCAAAGCCGCTCGCCTCTCATCTCACCCAGCTCCAGCCTTAGTTAACGGGACGCAGGCACGCCAATGAAAATGATAGAAACTATAGAGCCCAAAGGACTGGAGCCAAGCCACCTTCAGGAGACAACAGCCAACTGCAGCCATAAGATGGCAGTAATTTAAAAAACGGATGCAAACAGGTAACATGAAATCCAAGCTTGCTCTGACCAACCGCCACGCTGTGTAGTGCGTGCAGCTCTCAGTACGTCCTCAGTGTTGCTGATGAGAGCAGAGAGGGAGTTTATTTTCCATTCATGAAGAGAAACTAAAGCTAATAACTAATAAACCTGGTTCGCATAAAGCAATGAATAATTTAGCCCAACATAATTAGCAAAGAATGGCTCCACGGTGTAGCCGTTTACACATTTGCCTGACAAGTAACAGATCCCCGGTTCACCTCCAGGAATTCCTAAGGGGTTGCATCAGGAAATCAAATCAAATCAAACATGCAGAGCTGCCCACTGAAGTGATACCCTGTCAATAAGAGAGCAGCTGAAAGCAGATATACAGAATCTCTGAAGGTAAAATAGCAATAAATTGTAACTTTTGCCTCCTTTTTACTTCTTTATATTTTTACTAACTCTTTCAGCTAAGCTAATATATAAGATATATAAGTAACAGTTGCAACTTAGGTGAAAAAAATAAATAAAAAAATGTCCCAACCCTCATCAATATATTTACACCCATCAATGGGGTCAATTTGCAGGCCTATGGAGCCCTGGGCATCACAGAGCAACAGGACAGCCATTAAGACCAGTGCAGAGGAGGCGGAGAAGCCTTCGAGCTGGCTGTGGCTAAAATGGGCCACGTAGTTAGCCGCTTGGACACAGGCTGGGGCTTGATCAACCCCGCTCGGGTCACCTGGCAGAGGGTGTCTGTTGTAAGAAAATTGGTATCTGTTGGGCTCGTTCTTCCTTCTACTGTCACATAGCCGTCTGGAAACAGTGAGATTATTTCTGCTTTAAGAGCATCTCAGCTGAACCCACTAAACTAGTGTGTTCAGCTGAGGTGCAAATCCAGTAAGTACTTGCATGTGTGAACTGTGGATTACCTTGTGTATTTTGGAGAATGAAACAGTCTTTCTGAAAAGGAGAGGAACCGCTGTGCAGAGATCAAGGGGGAGCCAGTGGACCATTGCCAGGATGCCCTAGGCAGTGTCACACTGGGCAATTTTTCTTGGCAAAATTATGGAATTACATTGAACTGAGGACAGTTTTTCAAGATTGGATAAGCAATGAATAATTTAAGGCCTGATGATTAATCCAGTGGCAAAATGCCCTGCTGAAATATAGAGCTTCTGAAGGTAACTTTAGCCCTCGGGAAAGACAGATGTGGAGGTTTGTTATGTGATTTTCTGAGGCAAATTTAACCTCACCCTCAACATAAATGGTACTGGCAGGGGAAAAGAAAAAGGTTTATCACGAATGTGTCTACATAACACACAATTATAGCTCAATTGTCCAACTGCGCCCGCGAAGCGACGCGTAAACTAAGAGCAAATCACTTCTGAAGTTCGGATTGGTCCCATGTATAATCCTGCTGTTGATACAGACTTTCAAGCTACTTTTGAGGATGAGCTTACAGGGTTTGCTTTGAGTAAAAGACTCTCACACTGTCAGTTATGTGTATAGCTTACTGAGAAACTTCCAAAACATTTTGAAGAGTTGTGGGATTACAGCATTAAACGGTCTAAACTGCCTGCGTGTGTTCCTGGATGTGTCTGCGGCACAAGAATTAGAAAGCGCAAGACAGGCAGAGAGTGCAAGCTGCTTTACTTTCCCTGATAAATATAGATATAGGTGCCAGTGTATTGCTCTACACAGTGAAAAACACAACCTGAATCAATTTCACAATTAGCCAGTTCAGTGTTTAATTAAAAAACAACAGTCGCCTTTGAAGAAATCAATTCCAACTAGAGAGGCAAAAAAAAAAGAATTCCCCGGCCGGTTTAGCATCCCTCAGCGCTGTCAATTCAAAGACACGCGGCGAGATGCTTTTGGGCCTTTCTTTTGTATACATACGTTACAGATTAAAGAGAACATCCTGCCTCAGCATTAGCCGTGTTTGTTGGGACTATTTTGATGATATCTCGAGAGAGAGAGAGAGAGAGAGAGAGAGAGAGAGAGAGAGAGAGAGAGAGTTTAAAGTTAAGCCAACTTTAGCTTTTCGTGAAACAAGCAAAGAAGAAGCAGCTGCTGCACGCCTGTGTGCAACTATCAAGAATATTGTTGGGATATAAAAGATTCCCAAACTATGATTTAAAAACATTTTAGGAACTTCTAAGATTTCTAAAATCATTCGCACGTCAATTAAAGTCACACACTCTCTCAGCGCTGCCGGGTGTGTCGACGGAGTTTCTTCTAATTGGTCGTGAGTCACAAACAGTGAGGGAGAGCCATGCTCCTGCCAGCGTCGCCACGATGTGCCTAACAGCGGCGCAAGACTTGAAAAGTGATGACTGTACAAGCTTAGCCCACCGACAAAGAGAGGAGAAGAGATTACAGAAATACAGAGAACGGGAAAATGATTACCAGTGGCTGCGATGCGTCAGTGAACATTTGCACAAAGCCAGCTGGGTTTTTTCCAGTCAGCTAGGAATTTGTGACATCAAACAACATGCAGTGGGAGAAAATCAAAGCGCGAGTGGGAGGCTGCAGAAAACAAATGTAGATGGAGCACTCTCCAAATGAAGGGTCGGGTCCAGACCTCCCCGCATCCGTCCGAAGAATAAGCAGCTGTGGATGGACACAAACTAACCTTTTTAAACATTCATTTTTAAAAGCTGTTCTCATGAAAACCAAAACAAAGAGTTAAAAGACACATTAAAGCATAGTTGAGAGTCAGCTGATTATTTTCTGTGAGTTCACAGATGATCTGATCAGTTCCTATTTGTAAAACACTGCAGCAGCTTTAAGGTTAGGCTTTCTGATTAACTGATACAGCCTAAAGTCAAACCACTCCCAGCACTGCGTCTCCAAGCAGGACAGTGTTAATTGGACAACTACATAGAATATTCACATTTTCCATTTGAAGTCTACATTACTCTGAGTCTGGTCCTTGTACTGTATTGTCTCTGACAGGGCTTTGGTCCCCACAGTTATTGATCTGCCAGCTTTGCTTTGCATCGACAGCGCTTTTATCCCCTCCACTTGTGAAACTACAGGAACTCTCTTTGTCGCTGTGTGCCAGTGCATTTAGTTTATTTCCCCACCTTCACATTAAAAAAAAAACAAACCTCACCAACATTCATGCATGTCTGGCATGTCGAACGACAGCCGAGCCGAATTCTCACCCTACTTTCCTCCTGCGCTCATGAGCCCGTTCGTCCGTCTTGACGGGGATCTAGTCTTTGCCGGCGCTCACCTCAATGTGCGGTTTTAGTGAAGGGAAAAGCTTGAAACTTCAAACACCGCCGGTCTCTGACGCAGCGATAAAACCAGCCTGATGAAAGACTGGCGCTTCAGAGAAGGAGGAGGTGAGGAGCTTAACTTGGGGGATTTAGCAGCTCTGTCTCTCACTTCCTGCGTTTTGTCGAACACTGTGTAGACTTCGTGCCTGATTGTTATTCAGAGTTGAGGGAAAGTAATGACACTTGTCTTTGATCTGTGGAAAATGTTAACATGGGTGTGAAAAAAAGGTGAGTTAAGGAGTGGGAACAGTTTTTCAAAGCTCATTAGATTACCAAAGGATGCTTTCAAAAAAGAAAAAAGAAAAAAAAAAGATTAACAAAATAAAAGGTGGATTCTGCCGTGCAGTGTGAAGGAGGTGACAGCCTGCTGTCCCTGTCTGAGCTACATGTAAAAGTGTTTACTACCACCATCTACTGTTCACACGGAGGAGCTGACTTTGAACCACCGCATTCGTTTGGCTCAGCCACAAATATGAACGGCAGTAATGCTTTGATTGCACGCAGAACATGTCATAGCATCATTATGTTCGCAGGGCAGGAGGTGGTGGTGGGGATTAAACCCAAAAGTAATTCATTTTAAAGCAGCACAACAGTTCACTTAATATGGAGTCCTCAGCATTTTCTTCTTCTATCTTAATATTTATAGACGCAATTGTCTCCAAAGACAGGCCCTCTCTGGTTTCAATTTTTGCACCATTAACCAGAATCCTGCATTTAAATCGTTTTCGTTCCAACGGCGCAGGCTACAGCTTGGCTCTTTGCAATGACTCGGTGCCGTGATGAAGCAGGACCGGTTACTGAGCTGTCTGCAGGGAGTGAATGCTATTTTCTTGTGAGGGAATTCAATGTTTCCGGGAGCATCCACTCAGAAAGTTCCCATCATTTGAAGACAAAGTAAATAGTTAGTCCATTACAACAGTGCACGAGCCCTCATAAAGAACTGTCCTTTAAAGTTTAGGCGGCTGCAGACGCCCTTCTGAGCCTATTTGAAGTGTGTATTAATTAAAGCTGCTATTTGTAGCATTCAGAAGATGAATAAATTATGCTATTGTGGCTTCACTTATCATTGTGTGCCCCTACTATAAATATAAGATGTAGAAAGCTGCAGGCTTGCACAAAAGATAGTAAAGTCTGCTCTTAAGTACAAACATCTTTGCAGCAGGAATTGCGAGGTCAGTAGTATTTTCTTACATATGGACTCACGTTTATGTGCTATTGTGTATTTGTAATTCTAAGAATTGTTTGTTTGTTTTTTCAAACAAATGCATTGCAAAATCCTTTTTTATATACAATTATAAAAGCTCTTTTGGGTCTGGACAGAAAGAGGAGATAGATGCTCAGCAGCACTCACTAAATTCATTTCAGAGAGTCACTGCTGCTCAGAGGATCTCTTTGTCGTGGCCTCCCGTCCCCCGAGAGCCCTTTAACTCTGGCCTCATCAGAGTCCCACAGAGACCTCTCTGTCAGTCACCCAGACACCGACCTCTGATTGGATCAAAGATTGATTACATCCTATTCATGCACCGGCATCGTTGGAGGACAGAAACGCATGCAGCCCTGGTCAATGGAGCCTTGTAATCAGTGCCAATGCAGTGATAACATGATGCTGTTGTGGTAGAGAATGGGGGGAAAAAAATCACTCAGCTGATTCCCGCAAAGTCAAGTTCAAAATCGGCCACGTCCTCAGCGCATACAAAGTTAATTGCCAAGGGAGGATTTGGTTTCTGAGAGCTTTTTGTGACTTCCAATCAGCCTTTGATTCATCTCTGGCAAATGCAGTGAAAAGCATCCTATAACCCTAATCCTCATTAATCTTAAAACACATAATATTTCATGTGCAAACCACAAGTTTGACGCTCATTTAGTCAAAAACCCCGCTGATTTCATTTGATTCCTCATAGTCTTATTTTCATGAAAGCAGAGACTCAGAAGTGACAATGTGTTTAATGTCAGCAGCGATGAAGCGATGCGCGTGTGATAACTTTGACAATATGAAAACGATTGAGCAGAAGGATCTTTTAATGGTAAAATCCCCGCAGCCATCTGTTGGTGTAATGAAATGGCTGGTGCTGGCGGAAGAGCTGGATGACCCCTCACCAGCCGCACCCAGCATATGCCACTCTGCCGAGTTGAAGTCGCAACCTTTCCAGCGCTGATGACCATCAGCAACCTCATAATCATCAAAAGCTCATCTGTTACAGTCACAAATCCCACGGTGGTCTGGATTTTCGAGGATTTGCAAAACAGAGCGCACCATATGCTGCCATTGTGCGCACGCACAGTCTCGCGAACAAAGACGGGGAAATTAATTAAAACTGCGCTTTGCTGCTTGGATTTTTAAGACCTGCAAATATCACAGGAAAACAACAAATGCGCCCTGTCTGATCTCGGTTTTATTCGGGTGGGGGGGTATTAGAGTTGGCCATCCACGAGTGCTAAGACTCGCTGCACCCAAGCTTCCAATTCTGCTTGCATTGTGAGATTAACAAACTCAATTCCTCACCGAATAATGTGAGCAAAGCGTCATTGTTACTCACCAAACCTCCCGCCACTCTCACAACTGTGACTCTGTAATGCTACAAACGCACGCAAGGCTTTAAGTAATTGTGGGTGCTAGCTTTAAAGTGCTAATGAGGTGGATATTAGTGATGTAGTTAAAAAAATGTGCGTGCACTTCTAAGTGAAGGTCTATTTGACTTTTTTTGTGGTGGCATCCTTGATCTGTGTGAGGAGAGTGGAGTTAGGCCGAGACGCCGTTGCACCAAGCAGAGGCAGTTTCAAGGATTACTGTCGGGGCGGAAAAGAGGCAATTAATCTCTGTCTTCAAAATGGAATACAGCTGAGCTTCAAGGCCTTTAGGATCTTTTGGAAAATGATAAGCCTCTGTTTACTAATTTTCCCAATGCGGCGGTGCTGATGTTTTGCGCAAGTATGCGGCAGATATCCAAATATGCATGTGCAAGTGTGCAATTGTGGGTTAGTTAAAAGCAGGTTTAGTGAATCATTTAAAAAAAAAAATCAGACATGCATGAGAGCATCAGTGTTTGTTTGATTTTGTTTTGCTCATTTTCTGTTACAGCCAGTTCCCGAGCGGCTCCAGCATCCAGGCCGCTATCAGTTTGAGCAGGATGTTTGATCAGAACTAAGCTCTGCTGACATTTGATTTTTTTTTTTTTCCCAAACATACATCCCTGTCCCCCTCTTGGTTGTCAGGTCAAAGCCAGAACAGCTCATAACGTCTGCATGAGGCGTAAAACAAACAGAGTGCCAGGAAAACTGTGCTACGCATGACCACAACAGAGCTTCAGAGGGCTGTTTTTTTTTTTTTTTTATTTCACAGATTTTTAGGTTTGTACTTGAAATCTGCCGTCAGGGAGGTCAGGGGAGTTTTACCTGCCTGACACCAACGAGCATAAAAACCCCAAACGTAGCTGTACATCATTTCCCTTCTGGCTGCAGAATTCAGCCTGATCAGACCTGGCACAACAAGCGTCTTTACCTTCAGGAGCTCTACAGCGGCTTTCTCCATCTGTCTCTGCAGATATCACTCTCCATCTGCCTGAGAACACGAATGACAACAGGAACAAACATGAAATTATGTAGCTTGAGCTTAAACTTGTTTCTCTTGTATCAATAAGCATGAAAAAAAACCAGTATATTAAGTGTTTAATCAGACTGAGATCAGACAATGAAATCCTGCTGCATATCCATGGAAACATTACCTAACATACCTAAGCCATAATTCATTTCCCAAGGGCCAGCACATTTTCAAAGGGTTAATTGCAAATTTATCTCATTTTTTTAAAAAAAGTTAGCAAGGAGGCCGAGGAATAGTGAGTGTCAGAACCACTATCCTTGATGAAACCCAAGAAAGAAGAGTGGGAAGAACAGGAACCATCATGGAAGGACCACCGGCAGACAGAGGAAGTGGCAGATATAGAAAAATCGTACCAATGGCTGGACAAAGCTGGGCTGACAGACAGCACAGAGGCACTAATCATGGCAGCACAGGAACAAGCTCCGAGCACAAGATCGACAGAGGCTGGGGTCTACCACACCAGGCAAGACCCCCGGTGCAGGCTGTGCAGAGATGCCCCTGAGACAATCCAGCACATAACAACAGGGCGCAAGATGCTAGCAGGCAGGGCATACATGGAACGCCATAACCAAGTGGCTGGCATAGTATACAGGAACATCTGTGCCGAGTATGACCTGGAAGTCCCGAGGTCAAAATGGGACACGCCCCCAAGGTTGGCTGAGAATAACAGAGCTAAGATCCTGTGGGACTTCCGGATACAGACAGACAAACTTGTAATGGGTAACCAACCGGACATAGTGGTGGACAAACAAAGGAAGGAAGCCATAGTGATGGACGTTGCAATACAAAGTGACGGCAACATCAAGCAGAAAACACACAAGAAGCTAGATAAATACCGAGGGCTCAGAGAAGACATGGAAGGTCCCAGTGGTAATCGGAGCACTTGGGGCAGTGAACCCCAAACTGGGAGAATGGCTCTGGCAGATTCCAGGAAAGACCAGAAGAGTGCAGCCCTGGGAACAGCTAAGCTACTGCGCAGGACCCTCAAGTGGGGTTGGGGCAGCTGGAGTCAACAGTGCTAACCACCATGCCGCTCAGATCTTAGGCACTCAATGTGGGGCTCAAACCCATGACTCTGAGATTAAGAGTCTCATACTCTACCAACTAAGCTATCCAGGCTGTGCTGGTGTGATTACTACTATTACTAGCAAATTACTAATACTAAATTATGAAAGATCACTGATTCAAGACCAGGAGGAGATGCAAAGCCCTGGAAGGGTTGCATCATAAAAATGTGCTGAATCAAACACGTGGCTCCATCTGCTGTGGTGACCTCTTGTGAATAAGGGAAAGAACTTAGTTTTTAAGCCCCAGGTTTGGCACGTTTAAGGTACTTTCTCATTTATCTTCATTATTCAGACCCAGAAACCACATCCGTATTTTATAAGCAGCGGAGATCCTTCAAACCGGGTGATGTTAGTCAAAAGTTTAACTGTGAGTGGAAACAGGAAGTAGATGTGGAAAATGTGAACTTTCGTACCTCATAGTCAATAGTGCTGGCTAGGTAACCTGAGGGAAAAGCCATTTTTAAATTGTTTTATTCAATATTCTTATTAAATGCGACATCAAATAATGAATCATTAAAGTGTGAATAAGATGAGCAGGCTCAGTCCCTTATGTCTAAATTAATAATGGCTGTTTCACAGCGGAGAACAAATAAATGGACTCCTCTGTGGAGCTAATCTAGGTAAATCAATATGATGAATTTAAACTTTTCATGACAATTAAAAAAAAAACGCACGGCACCCCGCTTACAAAAGTCAAAGCAGCCACCGACCATGTGCTGATATCTTTGCAAGAAAATGATTTTAATTTCGGTTGAACAAGGTGTCCTAATCCCGCACTGTAAGTAACTCTCCATTGCAAATCAGAGATCAAATTTACTTTTATTCTATTCATTTCCTCCGTCCCTTTCTCCTTTGCTGTCTTTCACTGATAAGCTCCCCTCACCACTGAACACAATGGCTCCATTGTACTAAACCACAGAGCTGATAATGTTTCCTGACATTAAGGGCAATGATTTTAGTTCTTATTCATAGAGACATTTTGATTGGAATGTAGACTCACAAAGAGCGCCATAATATTCAATGCATTCAGAAATTAAGGAATCCAATATTAAACACAATCGCCACTGACTCCCAGAGTATTTTATTAGCCTGTATGTCAGGAGATGTTTGGTTTCCAGATAGCAAAAAATGAAGACTAATACAGCAATAACATTAGGGAGGCATTCTTTTATGATGATCTCCGTTTACTCACATGTTTTGGGCAGCGCATATCAAATCAGTACACGGAGCTTCCGGAAAACTTTGCCAATTTGAATCCTACCCAGGCAATCTATCTACGGCAGCAGACAGACTGAGAATTCCCAATGTCATTTACTTCCTGTGAAGTAAAAACTCAATTGTTTTCTCCCCTCTTTTTATGTGTAATAATATTCATATTCCCCTGAACGCTGACCCGCGAAAAAGGGGCTATTTCAGAGCTGTCAGTGCAATGTCTTTATCTTCACTCTCCAAATGTTGGGGTCAGCCAAGACTTGACGCTCTGCAGACAATTCTTCCAAAGACCTAATGTGATTAATGGGTGTCACTTAAGAAGGGTGGGGTGAGGTTGAAAAAAAAAAAAAGTAATTCAAAGGAGATTGTTGCTGAAGAAAAGGTGCATTGGCGGCAGTTCATCAGCACGAATTTAGACCCCCTGGCTGTAGCTGTGCACCGCAAAATGAAATGTTCAATGTCACTTTCAGATTTGAAATATGGCTGGGTAATGCAACCTTGAAATGAGGTGTGGGCCAGCAGTTTGCAGCTAGCAATTAACGCCGTTTGTGATGGTAATTGTTAGCAGAGTGGGGCATAGTTTACTCAATTTATGATATTGTTTACATGGTCACATGCATTCTTGTGCAATGCATTTGCTGGTCTCTTCACGAGCAGCGGGGAGACCGTGTAAAAATTTGCAAAAGCTGTGGAGTCAGTTTCTTGTCGCTGCTGCCCTTCCTGGTGCTCCCCTTTCATTCTGCTGACCAGCTTTCCATTAACGTCTCTGGAAAAGGAGGAGGACATCCAAAAGCCTGCTTCACACACGCTGTTAAGCATTTGCTTATCTGGCTTCTAAATCATATTCACAGCTGGAGCTGGATTTCTTATTCAGTTGTTTTAAAAAAAAAAACAAAGAATAAAAAACAGCTTGTGAAAAACGGCGCTTCCTCTCCTCATACTGACATCACTTGAAACTTGTTTTCAGGTGGATGTCGCTTATCAGAATGCCCACCTGTTTCATGCATCTGCTTCTTGGGGGGGAATCTGCACGCACAAAAGGTCTGTGTGTTTGGGCAGATCTTTTGTGGACATAAAAACATCAGACGTGACTGATTCTTACACCTGAATATAAATTGGAACTTTATTATTGGGCTGTCATTTTTCAGCATAGGCAAGCTTGGCTATGGTTCCACTAATTAAGGGATGCGAGATAGAAAGAAGAGAAAGAAATGTTTAATTTCAGATCAGGTGAATTTTGTGAATGGGACACAAAATCTGTCTCATTCACAAAATGTAGATGGGGCCACTTCTGATGCTCACTATTTGTAGATTAATGCTTAAAATTATGCGTGTTACTTATCTTTCAAGCAAATATCATCTCGTGAGAATCTCAGCCTGGAAATTAATAAGCAGCTGCGTGCACAGATGTGTCTTGAAGTTAAGATCAAAGACAGCATGGTTAACAATGATCTTCATCCCTAAATAAGATTGAAAGCGGTCGATGGTGCTCAGGCAGCCCTCTAAAATATTTCCACCCTGTCACACGTCACTCAGCCGTAGCCTTTAATCAAATTTGTAGCTGCTTCAATCGCGCTCCTCAAAGGTGAGATATGTGTAACTGTGAACCCTCCCAGTTCGTGGCACTGGCGGGTATTTTGCCAGTTGTCACTACAAGTCACTGTATTTCAGAGTCATGCAGCTTAGCAGCCATCTTGCATCAAAGAGAGAGTCCTAACTTTTATGTCAGTGTTCACTGGTACATAAAAATCACAAGCATGAAATCACCAGTTAAAGTTATCAAGAAGTAAAAAAAAATGTTTGATGTTGCCACAGAATATGTTTTAAAAAGGGGTTACACTCATACAATGCAAGCACGAAACACAACATCATTGGCTTTTACATGTTAACCCCTTTTTTGAGTGTTGATTGGATCTTCGGGGGGCAGGGGCAGTACTGCTTCCGTCTTTAGAATTCTCATCCAGGCGATTTCTATTCCGAATTCTTTGAGTGCCGTGTTTCAGCCTCGGCGGGACTCACATTTGATTGGTCGCCGCGTCGCTGCCATCCTCGTCTAGTGTTTCACTAGCTTGTGGATTTGCTGTTCTTGGTGCTCAGAGGTTTAAACCCACTGACACCCTGAAACTTCTAAAATGTCCTTCACACCACCGTGAGATCGACAATCGTAGTTTAAGCTCAACACGGAACTTTTCCTGTATACGGTTGTCATGCTAACACTTCTCACTGAAACACTGAACATCAGCGTTTTAGCTGCTTAGCGTGGGCTTGTTTGTTTGTGGTCGGTGGTATTATTTAGATGAAACGCATCATTTTAACTAGAATTTGCCTAAATACAGAGAAATTATTACAATTTAAAGGTTATGCGGGGTGAATGTGATAGCGCCATCCAGTTTTGGGGGCGGGGACGCCAGAGCACGTCACACATTTGTGAGTGAAACTGGATTTTAAACCATTTTTCGAGGCTTTAATAATAAAAGTAAAGATGGTGCAAAACTCCCTGCAACAGAACACACTAAGGGACAAATATAGAAGGAAACCTTAACGCTGTAAAACCCAGATATCATATAGCACGTCCCTGAATTGACTGACCGATTTATACACAGGTCTAAAAGTTCGTAAAGATCAGAAGTACTGCAGTTCACTATCACAGCAATTCTACTTTTAGTTAATAAATTTGCAGAATAAAGGCAGAAATGCACATCTTAGGCATTACTGCCTGTTTACACCCTCTCACACGCTCATTATTTGCACAGTGCGGATGCGGCACGCAGCCTGCGAGTGCACCCTGACTTATAAGTGCTGCTGGATTAGAGTCTGAGGAGCAAACCGGCTGTGGAAGGGAGATGAAGGTGTGTGTGAGTCTCCCAGTCGCCCGCCTTGTGAGGAGCCTGAGCACCTGATAAGACCACAGCCACCTAATCCTCCCCACCTTCACTACTTCCACCCCATGCCTGCAAAAAAAAAAAAAAATCAGTAAAGTTTAAAGTCAATACTCACCCTGAGACTGATGATGGGCCTCCAAAAGCTTCCAGTTCCACTGTGTTAACTGGGAGGGCTGATAAGCAGGTTAACTTGCTCTCCCTAAATTCCTGTTATTTCCATCAAGCGGCATCGTTGTTTCATTTGACACGTTTAAAACCACAATTCTCATTCGCGTTTGTTTCCTCTTTTTGAAAGGCTGTCGAAGGGCGTGAGATTGGGGGAGAAAAATGTCGCATCTTAAAGGCAACAATGCTAAGTGAATGCTCCAAAAAGTGCTTAAAAAACTGCTAAGATGTCAAAGCAAGCAGTGGAAATAGCAGATATTTGCGACTCGGATTGGGTTGTCGAACAGTACCACGGGCTGAAGACGTCTCGAGAGGCATAACAGCTTTCATTCCTCCTGCAGAGATGTCTCAAGGCTAAAGAACTGCTGAATGTTGACACGAACTGTTTCTCGACTGAGAGTTATGAAAAACAACTGGTAATTGCAGCATTTTGATTAGAGCGCAACACATGTATTACCATGGAGACAACCTTACCTGAACACCGAGAGAGTGTGGTATATTAATTATTCTAATAATGAAGACAGCACAAGGGGGAAAAAAGAGAGCGGGATCACAGTTGGTGCAGGAAAAGAACTCTGAGAGAAAACCAACCGTTTCTTAATTTTAAGGCAGCCATATTCCAGCAAATACATATATTTATTTATATATTAAAAAAAATCAAAAGTGCAGAAAATGAATGTCTGAGCAGCGCACTGATTGGCCTCCTTATCTTAGATTGCAGGTGCCTGATTTGATGATGGAAAAAGAGGAGCCGTTGCCACGTGTTTGCTGTAATCACAATTTAAATCTAACTCTTTAATCCATAGATATGACATCAAACTAATGCCAAGTGTTTGGCAAAATAAGTCTCGTAAGTAAACACAGTTAGGCTGGAACGTTCCATAACCTGCTTGGTGTTTATTTGGCACGAGCTGTCACATGCAGATATTTTTCCATGCCCTGGTTTAACCTCAGCGTGAATCTCTGAAACGAGTTGCAGAGCAGCGCCCTCTTTTTCTTTGCATTGCTCAGTGTTGAAGGGCCAATCCACTGGTTTTTATTCACGAGCTTGTTACGAGTACTACCCTCCCAGTGTAGGGGAAAACAACCCTGATGATGTCATCGTTGAGGTTCTTTAGTTGACTGTCAGATTTTCTTAAAAACATGGCCTGTGCTGCGTAGTGGGATGGAGAACTGGCTGTTTTCGAGGCAGGGAGGATGACTAAATATGCATTGTGGGAAATTAATTTTTTTTATAGCACTTCTACCAAAAAAATAAATTATTTAATATATCTCAGCTTCATCTACTGCAGTCTTTTTTTTTTTTTAAATCAGTTTCTTGTGAGTTTTTCTGTGCAAGAAAAGCACAATGCCAAATCAGTGTGAGTGCCCCTTTAAGTGAATTATAGTGATTACAGAGAAAGTTTTCACAAACCTCATTATGCCAGCTCTCAAGATCAATATCGGTAAATCTGAGGTAACCTTTTAATTGAACGTGTTCTCGACTGATTTTCCACTTTAGCTAAAAGACCGTTAATGACTTAGTTGACAGAAGCAAACATTTCTTGCTACTAGCTTCTTAAACAAGAGTCCAGCTCCATAACACACTGCATTTAGCTTTCTTTGAGTTTACTTCTAAACAAAATTAGCTTTTTTTAAAGGTACAGTGTGTAAAATCTCACCACTAGATGTCAGTAGATTGCAGACTGAATTCTATTTTCTTGCTCCTCCCAATTCAAGTGCAAAGTCGTAGCTACGGTGGCTGCTGTAGGACAAACAACTCTGGCCATCTTTCATCTGTAGTGAGTGCAGGCTGTAAGCCCGCTGTTTACCTCAGCTGTCAATACTCTGAAGGAAGCTGAAAAACTGTAAAAAAGGAGTCTGACGAGTCGGTGAGTCAATGAAGCTCGCTTCTGACCAATGATAGCGATACTGAGGTGAGTTATTGAGGATATGCTGAACTTTTCTGTTGGTAAGCGCTGCTGTTATAGCAGCTGTTAGCCAGCGTTAGTGAACCTCTCGTTCAAGTGGATCTAACAGCGAATAAACTCTCATACGATGTAAGAATGTAATCAAAGTGTTTATCTGAGGCAAAGTGTGATTTTTAGGACACTCGAGCCTAACATTAGCTGGCGTAATGTTAGCTTATAACCAGCTGTTGTTGTTTAGCCAGCTCGTGTCAGCTGTCCAGAGACAGGAGGGTGGGTTACATGTCTAATCTGCAGACAAAAAGTAATTGTGACAGCATAAGGAATTTATTTATTCCATGTTTATGCGTTTTCGTGTGTTAAAGCCCTGATTTCAGTTCAGGAGGTTTAAGGTGAGGAGGAGGAGGAGGAGGTGGAAATGAGGGAGGAGAGAGAGAGGAGTGGTGGAGGAGGAGAAAGAGATGTTGAAAATATTCATGTCCAAATGTTAAAGGGTCATATATATTTTGAAAGAACTACTTGTGATCTTTAAAAGTAACTTACAAGGCGTACTATGAGTGTGGCCGGTCTCTAGCCGCATACATGAAACTTGATTAGGTAGAACGGTGATGTCCATCTCAGCCACTCTCTTCAAGATAGCGGGCAACATGGCAGCTTCCGCAAACTATCACCCACCCCGATGTATTTTTAATGGATTAATTCTGTTTATGAGAACACATCAATTTGCTGGAAGACATAAATACACACTAATCAATGTCTATTTCTGAGTACATTTGTTTTTTCTATTAAATAACCTCAAAAAGTTACGTACTGCACCTTTATGATTTTGCCTGAACACCTGAGGAAGTCAAATGATTCTTTTGTCTGTTTTTTTTCCTCAGTAGAACATTTTTTACAGATACAAAACAGCCAATTAATGTGTTTGTGTTTGTAGAGCCCTGATGCAGTAAATTCACAGGTTCTGTTGAAAGTAAATATAACCGGGTTAGTTAGTGGATCTTTGAATCCATCACTTAATGACCTTGCTGTACATGTGTGTACACATGCACTTTCCTCCACCCCACTCAGCCTGTTTGCTGTTATCTGTGTATTTTCCAGCCCCCCCGCCAGCACACCTTCATTACTGCCCTAGATAGTGGCATTGGCAACTTGTCACTTATATTGATTTCTCTTAAACTGCAATTTACATGGATATTTGTGGGCGTCCTGAGGGCAGGCTGCAGCCTGGCGGACGGCCCCGGCACCCTCTCTCACGTTCTCTCTCCCTCTCTCTCTCCATGCCCCTGAGGCTGGGAGGAAATGTTTCCACCCAAACAACAAAGCCTCAAAGTGACTTTTCAATCTGACATCAGCAAACGTGTCGTGCTGGTTTTTCAGCAAAAGCGCTGCTTTTTCTTTTTCTTATCATGAAAACTAAAGCGGCTGGGACCCTGTGAAGGTAAAGGGGATCTTTTGGGGGGGAAATCAAGGCAACAGCAGGCCAGCTTTTTTGTTAGGTTTTAAATATCACTCTTTTCTTTATTCACCGAGTGTATAAAAAAAACCACACACACACACTGAAAAGAAACAGCTATACAAGCTTAATGCATTCTTGATTAGAGCTTAACAAACCCACATTTGTTCCAAGCTCCTGAATGTGTCCGGCAGTACTATAGCGCCTCCTCCCAACGCACACCTGACCTTCTGCTGCAGAGGCCGGGGGAATAAAACAATTACCTGCAGCTAGGAAAACCACAAATGCTTTGTGAAAGCCTTCACACTGCGCTTTCACACAAAAATGCCAAAATGTCACAATCTTCAAACTTTATGGATACAACACACCGTTAAGAGTTTTTGCCATGTGTGATGAAGGTCACCTGCAAAATTCAAACAGGATTTTCAGAATAAAAGTAGT
Organism: Cichlasoma orientale; assembly: GCA_034780415.1. Taxonomy (NCBI): domain Eukaryota; kingdom Metazoa; phylum Chordata; class Actinopteri; order Cichliformes; family Cichlidae; genus Cichlasoma; species Cichlasoma orientale. Next base: position 5,939 of record JAVDPK010002725.1, on the reverse strand, counting down.
TTTGCAAGACAGATTTGGAAAATTGTGTAAAAAAAAAAAAAAAGTCTAATAAAGATGCCTTTGAAAAGACAGCTGAGCATTATGCATCTGAGAATAATCTTCCTTTGTAGACATCTATGACTTTAGACCACAGAGAGGGAATTTATTTCAGAACATTAATCCCACAAGAAAATTGCAAATCCTAAATCCTTTGAGACAAACACAACTGTACAAGGAGAGAAGGGAGAAGGACTCATCCAAAATACAGCCTCAAGTTAGTGGTGATTGGGTTTGCAGCAGGGTGGCATACAGTACAGAGAATATGGAAGCACAAAACCATATTCAGTACTTTGATGCTGTAAACATCTGCTTCAGCAAGAATCCCTTCCGGGCTGACCTTTGACCTCCCCCTCCCACACACACACATACACACACACTAGTTCCCTTGTTGGAAAAGTGAAGCAAAAGTGCGCGGAATGAGACAAAACATTTAGAAAAGCAGCGGGTGAAGAAAGGGTGTGAGCTGGTGGGTGTCGCTGGTGATGTCACACCTCCCAGACAGCCAGGATTGGACCCTAATTAGAAAGCTCGGCAGCAAATAGATAGGCGTCCTGCATGATTGAATTCAAAGTGGCTGATGCCAAAATTTCTGCAGAGGCGAGGCAAAACTGCCTGAGAGGAGCGGAGTAGACAGGGTGCCGGTATCAGTGCTGCTGAGAGCTACCACGCTGCGCTGCAAACAGTCTCTCTGTGAGCTGGAGGCGAGCTGGAGTTTCTGAGGTGATACAGGAACAGCGAGACGCGACCCCCCTCCCTGGTTTGAAGGGATAAAAAAAAAAAGAAGAAGAGGAAGAGCCGAAAATATAGTCCGAGTGTGCGTCAAAGCCGAGGACGCTGCGTTATCAGAGAGCAACGGAGGCTGACGCGAGACAAGTACAAAGGAGAATCGAGCCGCCGAGTTCAAGTTATTTCTGCGCTTCGCTCCAAAGGCTGCGCTGATGGCATCCGTACTTGGAAACAACAGCCGCGCGTCGGGGGCTCAGGGCGGCCAGGTGAAATGCAAGCTGAGGAGGAGGAGGAGGAGGCGATCTAAGAGGAAAGGTAAAAAACTTTACAGCACTTGTTTCCTTTTCGTGATTTTTCTCTCCAGAGGTCGTGCGCACCTTGGCGGGGCATCGGAGCGCACGGCGGCAGCCCGGTCGAGTCTGCACCCTAGCGCTGCTCCGTTACGCTGCGCTCCGCGGCGGCTTTGGATGTATGCATATTTGAGATGTGACAATGAAGAAAATCAGATTTCTCTGTAGGACGGAAACAACCTCACCAGTAGCAGCGGCTTTAAATGACGCATCGTCTTTTCTCCTGTAAAGTTTAGTTGCTGCTGCGTTTATTGTCCTCACAGAGCCTTCATTGTGTCTCACACCGAACGGGACAACAGAGAATAAAACTATTAATTCTCTTTTACGCGGGTTTAAACGTGCCCTCGTGCTTGCTTTCACTGTTTAGCACTGATTTTTTTTTTTAAAGGACATGAATCCTGTTTTACTTCCTCACTGATTTCTTCCATAATTTTAATTAGATTACAGATCACTTTCTGTTGGTAAGTTTAAATATTCAAAAAACGTAGCATAATTAAAGAGCAGCCTCCTCCACACTGCGATGCACTTTAAAATCCCGTAATATATTCCCAATAATTCCTCTTTTTTTCCCCCTGTTGTCTCATTTTAACAGAATTTTTACCCCATCAGAGGTTTAACCTGCAGTGCTGTGCTGCTGTACTGAGAAGCCCCCCAAGTTTCAGAATCAGTTATGGGCCTGCAACAGGGAGACAAAGGAGCAGGAGAATGCAATTATTTGTCTAATCCTTCAAAATAACTTTGTCTTAATATTTTTTATTTGTGCCTGTTTCTAATTCCAATCTTCTCACCTCCTGTACGGAGCCCCTAATGAAGAAGTCAGTGGATTAACAATTGGAGGCAAACTGTAAAACAGCCAATTATATGTGTAATGAAAACAGAAAAGCATGCTGATTTCCACTGACTGAAACATAATAACAACAGTGAGGTTTTTTTTTCCCCCTAAGGCTCAGCGTCTGTCCCTGTAGCCGTATTGTAATGGATGCTGACAGGGTTCATGGTAAACAAATCCCTTGTGTGGTTGAATGCCCTGCATCCTCTCTGCCAGCGAGAGTCTTACCTTTGTGAAATATTATGTATATGATGCAAAATTAAAAAAAATATAGATAATACAATTCACAGCACTCTGGCTGATGAAACATTTCCACCTCAGCACCTCTCACTTTGAGAGGTTGTGTTCTCCTTATTTTAAAAATGGTCACAAGTGAAAACGCAGCGTTGCTTGCTGTTAAAATTAATCCGTGATTGCTGAGTAATTTTACCCCAAACTTCCTTCATGCTGCACTTCACAGAGGGGAGAAAAAAAAAGAGAGCTGCAAAGTGACATTTAAAAAAGATCAAGAAAGAAGTTATTTTAATATGTCAGTGAATGCTTTGATTCTTTGAAAAAAAAAAAGAAAAATCTTGCTGATTATTTCCTCAGGTATTCTTATTTGTCTAATTAACACTAAACCGAATCATCGAGTGCTTGTTTGCTCCGGCACAGGCCACAAACTCTCCTCTTTTTTCCTCATTTCCTTGCTTTCCATAAAAGGGGAGGAAGATTTAAATGAAACAGCGTATTTATTTTTATTTATTTATACGCATAACAGATGATAACACGACCGTTTGTGTTGTTTATGCTCGAAGATACTGACGTGCCACCCCATTGCATTGTGGAATATGGATGAACGCTCGGAGCGTGTTGACGTATCCGACTGCAATTGAATGCATAACGAGCTTTCATAAACACTTTGCACTTGTCATCAAACTACAAACAGACAACTGCATCTCATTTCCATAACCTCTTGATTTTTAATAGCCCAAGTAATTGAGACAAGGGAGACAATACATAAAATATAGTGCTGAGGCAAATGTATTTACATAATGGAAATGACAGAATTGGTTCCACAACATTAAGCATTGCATATGAGTATCACACAAACGCGCGCACATTAGCTGACAGGCCCTCTCCGCGTGTTCCTGAGCGGCTAATTTATCAGCACTGCTGATTCACTCTGATAACACGGGACATTGGGGGCCGGTTCAGAGCCCGGCTGTAAATGAACTGTGGCTTTGGGACGTGCCGATGGCCGCAGCCTCATCCGCAGCTGCAGGAGATGAAGTCCTGCAGTCACATCTGCTCTTCCTGTCTGACGGGTTATATTTATTTAAACGCTCCTTAAACTGTCAAAATAAAAGCTCAGTTTCAGACTGAAGGACCCCCCCCCCCATCCCCTCCATCCTCTTGAAAAATTGAGCAAAGCTGGACTGACCATTTATTTATTTATTTTCTTACTTATCATTGTCATCCTGCATCTCAAATGCCAACTGAGCATCATCTTGAGATTTCCACACAATTATGTTTATGGATCTTAAAGAAGAAGAAGAAAAAAAATCACTGGGGGATTATTTCGTGGCATTTGTGGCTTAATCCCTTGAAGAGGCTGCAGATTATTTGTAGATGGACTCACTAAAACCTGCGTGTGTATTCAAAAGGTTGTAAGCAGATTCTGCAACTTCGATTAATTTCTTTTCCACCAGACTCCTGTTTTTTTTTTTGTTTTTTTTTTTGATGGGCGTTTGCTCATTTTTGAATGGGCGGGATAAATAAGTACAGAGTAAAGATTACAGTTTGGAGATGCATTTTCTCGCGTCTCTTAGCAGCCGGGCCCCGTTCCTGCTCAGAATTCCTAGAAATCACACACCTTACTGAATCCGTCAGCTGCTTTTTCAGCTGCTGTTTGACAGCCGCCGCCTCCTCCTCAGATTGTTCTGGTTCCAGCACTCCTGTCAGCTCGGTGTTGTGTGGATGTACACCTCGCTCGCTTTTTTTCCCCCCCTGTCCCTTAAGAACAGCGTTTGAGCGGAGTCATCGCTCTCAGATGGACTCATGGACGTACTGTGGATCTGCCTCTTAATTGGTCACAGCCGTGAGCTTTGGGTCCCTAAAGGGACGTCAGTTGCACAAATAAAACCACGTACATCTGGGTGAACGAAGCACTTCCCTGATTTCTGACAGAGCTGTCTGTAGAGTCTTGCCTGTCAGTCATCTCTATGACGTGACCTTGTTAAACTGCGGCATATGTGCGACATATTCCCGCTCTTTTATCCACACTGTGCCTTTCTTATGAACAAAAATAAGCACCGCAGAGATTTATTGGCCAACATTATTTTTTTTTTACAGCCACACTTATCACCCTGCACTCACAGTACAGTATATCAGCGTATCATCAAGAGCGCCGAGGGGGGAATGTGAAAAACACAGAGTGTAACATAATTTATATAGCAATTACTGTTTACGCTCTCCTTCCTGGTGAGCTGGCGGCGGCAGACGGGTCGAGTGTGGGCTGCCACGGTGGCGATGAAAGTTGAGGCGGAGGCGGGACAGAGGGTTTTCACACGTTTGAACCTCTCTGTTGTGGAGAGGCGAGAGTAAACATTAGCTGGGCGGATGAGTCGATCAGCATTAACCCCCCCAGTGATGCTCTCTGACTGGCTGACATCCCGCCAAGCAGAGGAAGGGAACAGGGAGCGGAAATTCTGGCTGTGCTGTATCGTCTCGCTTCCCTCTCCGCACTGATGGCGGTGATAAAGGCGGCACTGAGGTGAGGGCAAAGGTCAAGATGGGGAATGCATGCCCAAGAGCGGACTCTCCTTTAGCTTTAGACCTGCACTCAGGCAAACCGAAGGTTTTAAGCGTTACTGTTGGCTGTCATGTATTTGGGAATTACCAAAATATCTCTGAGCTTAAAGAAGATGTTTGTTGTGCGGTCACAGTTGTGTTAGCAGTATTTGAAACCTTCGCACATTTTGTGTTTATTGCATTCAAACAGGAGTCTTTGTAGCTGTGATTTGCTGCACTGTCCTAAAGTCTTTATTCTTTTTGACTGATGTCTTAAAGTGATGTTTTGTACTGATGTGAAACCTCTTATAACTTGCCAATATTCCAAATTTTGCTTTGAACTTCATGCACTATGGAGGTTTCGTCTGTAACTGTTCATTTTTTTATGTGTTGTTTACATCTTGCCGCTACAAGCAACATCCCCAGTTTAATTCCAGCTGCATGGACACACGCTGAATGTCATGTCCATTTTTCTCCTGTCATTTCCTGTTTGTCTCCCTACCAGCGTCTGTCAAATAAGCCCCTCCCCCCTCTCCCACCATAAAAAAAATGCTATTTTTTTTTTTTTGGAAACACATGAATTATATTTAAGGAAAATGTACATTGAGAACACAGGTCCCTTTTAAAATAGACTCCAGTATGCTTGCGCTGCCTCTTTGTGGATGAATGATAGCGCCAATAAAAAGGCTCGATGTGAGTAACAATAGAAAAAAAAAGTCGTCATAATGCTCAATAGCAAATCTCACTGAAAAATGATTACAATTAAATTACAGTAGTGGAAATGATCCAAACATGCCAAAGCTGCAGTGAAGCGTGAGAGAGACCTTTAAGGAGGATGACAGTGTCGTTTTAATCATTCACAAGATTATTTTTAATCCAACTTGTACAGTAGTGAGTGTAACAGTCCCCGTAATGCACACGTGCATTGTAGCAGGTACAGTATGGGCTTTCATTTACCTGCAGAATCCACTGATAAATACACTCACACTGCAGTCACGCAGACAGGACCAGAGTGAATGCAGATCCTGCTGCAAATTGTCACCACCACCAGTTTCCTGATGTGGGTTCATCCTCATCAGGGGTGGGAAGATTTCTGTTTGAGGAAGGCAGGAGTTATTGATGCTGGTTTCCATATTGGGACAGCCCAATGTCACACAGTGTGTGTGTGTGTGTGTGTGTGTGTGTGTGTGTGTGTGTGTGTGTGTGTGTGTGTGTGTGTGTGT
>JAVDPK010002723.1:243805-275306 GCA_034780415.1 Cichlasoma orientale | reverse complement strand
TTACCAGAGTAGTTTTTAACACAAGTACTTGTACTTCTACTTAAGTACAGAATGTCAGTACTTTTGCCAGCTCTGCTCATTCTGTGTTCTTAACTAAGTAGTTTTAAGGGTCGCCGAGTATGTCGAAAAACAATCGCTGTTACCTGAAACACTCCATCAAAGTTCTTTACTTTGAGGTGTGGCGGCAGCTTGAACTGGTTGCGGATGTCATTGCGGCGCTTCCCCGTGTAGGGGACGTCGACTGTGAGGACCAGCGCCTTGTAGCCGAGCGCCTCCACGCGGTGCACCATTTGTTCGGACAGCTTCCTGTCTCGGTACACGTACAGCTGGAACCAGCGGTAACCGTTGGGTGCTGCTGCCACGATCTCCTCCACCGAGCACGTGGAATATGTGCTGGTGATGTAGCAGGTGTTGAGTGCCTCGGTGGCTGTGGGATGAAGGTTGGGATGTTACTATGATGTCACAAAGGGTGAAGCTTACATGTACATTGCTGTGAAAAAGTATTTGCCCCCTTCCTAATTTCTTAATTTTTTGCATATTTTTCATGCTTAAATGTTATAGATCATCAAACAAGTTTTAATATTAGGCAAAGATAAGCCGATGATGATTTCATTTATTAAGTGAAAAAAGCTATCCAAACCTACCTCGTCCTGTGTGAGAAGGGAAATGCCCTCCTTGTTAAATCATGAACTGTCATTAACCAAAATTTTGGAAAGCTAAGCTCAATTTCACTGGCCACACCCACGCCTGACGAGGCCTGCTGAATCGAGAAATCTCTTAAATAGAACCTGTGTGACTGAAGGAGGCTAAAAGAGCTCAAAAAGCAACAAATGTCACAATCTAAACAGCCGAGAAACAAACTCACTGACATCTGTCAGTCCGGGAAGTCATTTCTAAGACTCCAGTGAACCATGGTGAGTCGTAATCCACAAATGGAGAAAACTCGGAACAGTGGTGAACCAGGAGCTGCCGGCCATCCGAAATTACTCCAAGAGCTCATCGATGACTCCAGGAGGTCACAAAAGAACCCAGAACAACATCTAAAGACCTGCAGGCCTCATTCACCTCAGTTACAATAAGAAAGAGACTGGACAAAAATGACAAACATCTCCTGATAAGACTTTTGGGAAAACTAAGAAATCAGGAGACAAATAATTTTTAATGGCACTATACACGTGAAAGTTTGAGAATTTTAGTACTTACAGGAATGGTGAGTGTATACTGTCACATGATTCCATAAAACTATACCAGGGTTGTCCAAACTTGCAGCCCGCTTCCGGTCACGCCCCCTACTACTGGGTCAATATTATGTTATTATTATTATGTCAAAAATAACACAATTTGGCCCTTTAAGTTACTTTTTTGACATTTCGCCTTCCCCTCCAATCAAGAGGATTAAGTGAAATGTCAAAAAAGTAACTTAAAGGGCCAAATTGTATGTTATTTTTGACATAATTCGCGGACCGGAAGTGTGTTCTGCAAGCAGGTATTAGACTCTAAACCCATGGAAGCCCCTGGGGCTGAAAAACAAAAGTTCCCAAACCCGCAGTTCCTCAAATGGCCTCTTGTGGTTGCCCTCAAAAGTCCAATCCCCACACACGCCCCTGTTTAAATGTCCAACTTTACAGCAAAAATTCCCTTACGGCCTCATGCAAAAAGCCTTTTTGGTGTCTATAGCTAATTTTTCCACCTTCATAACAACTGTAATGTGCGTGACATTCTCAATAACACATCTCAAGGCTCAAAGTTATGTAACATTAAGCTCGCGGCCTCTTTGACAGACAGTCGGGTTGCCAATGCAACTCTCACAAATAACGGCTTGTTCTACGGTTCACGCCATCTGCACTACAGCTTTAGTCAATTAAATTCTACGATTTTATTAGCTGCTACTTAGCACTAATTAGCAGGGATCTCCCTCTGTGCGAAGGAGTCAGACAGTTTATGAATGTGCCCGGGGCATTAGCTGAAAGGTTTGAAATCCACCCTCTCATTTAACGCGGTCACTTCTGGATCTAGAGCTCAAAATGTGAAGAAAGCCAGTGGAGAAAAAAAACATTTGATACATCCCTGTTATATATCAATATTTATCAATATATCAGTGGTTTAAAAATAATCTACTAAGTAAAAAAGCACAGAAACAGAAACATTCAAATTCATATGGATATGAAATCTGTGTGCTGACCTGCATACCCTTGAGACAAAAGTCCTTACCCCGAGCTGTGGCCACCTCTCCTTCATGCCAGGCCAGGCAGTGAAAGGCAGTAGGTGCAATCCCAACAGGAAAGCTGATTTCTGTCCCCTGCACTGTGGTCCGTGTGTCGCTCACTGACACGTCCCGCAGGATCCGAGGCCTCAGGCGGATCCTGAGCGTGAAACACAGCCGAACATGTACATAATAACATGTGAACTCCTAACACGCTAGCAAGGCATGCTGTGAGACCATCAATGTATTTTTACTGCATTGTGCATATTCATTTAGCAGAAGCTTTACTTTAAAGAAAATCAGGGTCATGACAGCATGCCAGTAACACAATGCCCTTAAAAACACATTGTACTGCTTTACTGATGAAGTTACGTGCCTCTGAAAGTGAAGAGGCAGAACACGTTGGGATTCTGTTTTCCCAACGCTATTACCGCTAAAATATTACGGAAACAGTCCGATGTGATCATTTCTAACAGGAACAAAATATATCTTGTAGCAAAAACATACAGAATATACTATGAATTCACAAAAAAGGCATTTCATCAGTCTTTATAGGGACATTAGGAAAGCTGAGAGGAATGCAGAAAGAGACAATAGGGAAAACATCCTGACCAAAAAATAAAAAATAGAAATCTTCAGCCCAGCGGTAGTGCAACTTTCCAAACAGTTCACCACAGGAGGTTGGACGAATGGTGCAGCGGCAACACTGAGTAAAACCTAACAGCCTGTTACTGATTATTTGGTGTCACAGCAACACACACTGTAGTGCAGAAATCAGTTACAGCCGCACAAAGTCCACAGAAACAGGCCGTGTCCTCACATGATCTGCGGCTCAGTGTTAAAAATGTTTTTCAGTTGCGTCGCTCCGGTTCTATTCAGAATGAAGAGATTATTTGCTTAGTGTGCTGGAGCTGCGCTGCTGTGCCGCTGCCTGCACGTCTCTGGCCATAAATGTTTTTAAGATGGGCTGTCATATTTGGCACGCATTGTAAAAAAAAATAGAAGATCACTATGGAAACACTTGCCTTGTGCTTGTGCGATGACCTTGAATGTCTGGATGAACTTTATTTTGCTCACTGTACCTTTTGTAAGCCAGCAGATTGTCGTCCCTGGTGCAGCATTCATCTGCTCCAGCTGCATAATAATCCCAGGTGGCCTTTGAGAGATGCTCCTTAGCATACTCTTCATAGTCTGTGAGGCATACCATAGGCATATCTCCACCACAGCCTCCCTCTCTGTGCAGGAGCAGAATTTACCAGGTTTCAGTGTAATGTTGGCAATAAAACAACATGTGCCTGCTTGCTCTGTAATCTGTGTAAAACATTTAAAAAAAAAGCATTTCAACATATTATATAACCAGCGACTGAAAAGAAAGATATCTAGTATATAAAAGATACTGTTACTCACTGCTAACTTCACCACAGCCAGACCTCGTATTTTTACCCAACCAGTTTCATCTTTAAACAGAATAACTAGCCCCAGCCACTCTACATGCACAAAGTTACAACTTCGAGACTTACCACAAGTTACTGATATTTCAATATCCCGCACTCTCAAATCACACAGCCTCTGTGAAGCATTAACTGCTGTGACATTGCTGCTCAAACTGAATCGCCCCTCCTATCGCGTACAAGTAGTGCAATCAATAAACCGCTAGTTAAGGTTCTGCACATCTAAAATAAAGAGTAAAGAGTAAAAATAAACTGGGGTAGTTTCCCCTTTCCCTCTGGTGTGTGCCCAGGTCCGTGTTTTCCTACCTTTGCTTTTGTCTCAATCAGAAACAAACTTTCATAGTGCCATTATGAGAGCCACTGACAGCGTATGTGACCAGCGGGTGACCCCTGCCCTCATTGTGTTTTCACAAGCTGGAAATGTGCTGATGATGAGTGCAACTATAGTGAGGACAAGAGGCATCTGACAGTGTCCTGTGGTCCAGATGGAACATGCAGCATATGGGCATACATATTTACGCACTATTTACACGGGATCCTACATGCTAACATATGTATAACAGGGGCTTTTGTCATGGGAAAGCTCCTGTTTTATTACATGTTCTTAACAGTAACTGTGAGGGCATGCTCAATATGCACACACTGAACACCTTATTAGGTACACCTGTTCAACTGTTGATGCGAACACCTTTAATTGGTCATGGTAGCAACTCACTGCATTTAGACACGACGAGCTGGACAAGATGACCTGCTGAAGTTCAAACTGAGCATCAGAATGGAGAAGAACGGTGGTTTAAGTGACTTTGAACGTGACATGGTTGTTGGTCTGAGTATTTCAGAAACTGCTGATCTACTGGGATATTCTAGCACAACCATCTCTAGGGTTTACAGAGTGGTCCGAAAAAGAAACAGTAAAAGAAAAAAAAAAGGAGACTGGCCAGACTGTTTTGAGCTGAAGCCAACAGTAACTCAAGAGCATCTCTGAACCCACAACACATGAAACCTTGAAACAGATGGGCTACAGGAGCAGAAGACACAGGGGACACTGCTCCTGTCAGCTCAGAACTGGAAACCGAGGCTGCAGTTCACACAGCCTCACCAAAATTGTTGTACAAGATTGGAAAACTGTTTCCTGGTCTGATGAGTCTTGACTTCTGCTGCAACATTCCAATGGTGAAAGCATGGCTCCATCCTGGAATATTTTATTTGCAAACCTTGGGCCCTTTAGTACCAACTGAGCATCGTTTAAACCCCACAGCCTACCTCAGTATTGTTGCTGACTACATCCACCCCCCCTTTATGACCACAGTGTCACAAAGCTCAGTTCATCTTAAGCGGTTTCTTGAACATGACAGTGAGTTCACTGTACTCAGATGGCCTCCGCAGTCAGAAAATCTCAATCCAATGGAACACTTCTGGGATGTGTCGGAATGGGAGATTCACATTATGGATGCACAGCCAACAAATCTGCAGCAACTGTGTGATGCTGTCATGTCAGTATGGACCAAAATCTCAGGAATGTTTTCAGGACCTCGTTAAATCTGTGCTACCAAGAACTGAGGCAGTTCTGAAGGCAAAAAGGGGTCTAAGCTGGTACTTCCAAGGTGTAACTAAAACACAATAGTGTTGTATGCACAATTCTACGCACATTCAGTACAGTACACAAAGATTTATGTTTAAGCACTTAAATGTGCATGCAATATTTTTAAAAAATGCAGCTAGTTAATGAGGACATATTTATTTTACATCGTTAAACTGTCAAAAATAGCCAAATGAAGACATATTTTACATATTTTATCAAGGTCAGCCAACATTTTAGGGCGTTATTTTTAATTATGTTCATTTTACTTCTTTGTGCGTGCCTATAGAAAGGCCAAGAAGCGAACAGTCTGTGGGCCTACCAGGTGCTGCTGCCTGTTTTCTCCCTCTGTCGGCGTGCTGATACGAGAATATCTCAGCAGGTGAGACACACCGCTGTTTTGGAGTTAATGTTCAATTTGTTCACTTAAACCCGAACTTTGACCCAATCTGTGACGCATCGAAAATCTTCGTGCCCATTCAAATTGATAGCGCAAGCTCCCTTAAACGTTTACGGATAGTTTTAGCAACTTTAAAATTTGTTGTAATCATTAAACCGTATTTATCTGCTGTAATTGTTGTCAAAAAGATAATTTAGAAACCGAAGACACTTCTCCGTATGTTTATATTTGTGTTGAAGTCTGACTGGTACAGTCTGAACCCCCCCTCACAGTTTGTTTTTGGTTCATTCCAGCTGAAGAGAAAGCAGCAGGTATTGCGGTCCGTTAATTGTACGTGAGGTAGGTTAGAATAAAATGTTTTAAAAAAAGGAATACCAGTCTCAGTACGCGCCATGAAATGTGTATTATTGTTAAAATATATAATAAACAACGAATTTCCCTGGTTATAGAGACGTTACCATCAGTAATTAACCCATATTAACACCACAAAATGAACTTCTTTTCATCTTTGCTATCAAATGAAATAGTGAACTGTAAATGAAGTTTTAGATATGGAAATCCTATATGCTTTCTCTCTATTAACTTATTAATGTGACTAAAAAAAATAATTTGTCTTGCAAATATCTCACTTTGTGTTGATTTCAAAGACAACACCACGGAGTTGTGAAATTGCTAAAAAAATAAATACATGGAAGCCTCGAAGATATTTAAGACCCCAAACCATCCAATATGCAGCCATCCAATCAAATCTGGAATCCAGATGCTGTTCATTGAACTTTTAAGTTGTTAAAATCTGCAACCACGTAAATACTTTAAAGTTAGCTTTTACATTTTTATCCACAATTACATTGTAGATTTTTTTATTTCTGTTAAATGAAAACTGTTTCTTGGCTACCTGACTGGGTCACCATTCCATGATTGTTATTTGCTTAGGGTTTGTTCATGACCTCATATCAGGGTTATGATCAGCAACAGCATTAAAACCACATACAGCTGAAGTGAGTATTATTGGTCATCAGGTTACAGTCATTTATTCTGTCGGGAAACCATGACACTTCCTGACGGCAGTGGTCTCCCCTGGCCTCCAAGAGCCCCTGATCCCAAATCCATTGAGCATCTGTGGGATGCACCCAAATAAACCTGATCTAACGGGGCTCTCTTGGAAGCCACAAGACCCAAAGAATCCTTTGGGAACTTCCAAGTGCAACAACAGGACAGCAGCAGCGGTCCTACCAATGGGTTAGAGCTATTTTGGAAGCACTGTGGGGACATGTACAATATTCGACTTTAATGTTGTGGCTACTGGGTGTATGTGAAAAATGCAACCTTTCAAATACAGTTTCCAGGCAATCAGGTACCCACATCCACAAAGTGTACATCAAAAGGCCAAATATCATATGCTACAAATTTCCACTGCTTTCTGTTCTGAAAGTTACAGGAAGAAAATAAACATGTTTAGGTTATGTCTGAAATATTTAATAATCTTGTAAGCAATATATCCACCCATGTGACCTGGTTTTACTGCACAGAGAATTTTCCTATAAAGTGTCTGTCAGAGAGCATTTCTAATGTTCATTATTTTAAAATATTTTTGTTTTTATGCTGAGATTAGAAACAGAAAAGTAAAAAAAAACAAAGTTACAGTAAATGCTACATGCTAGGGTCACTCCAAGGGTGCATCTGCATTTACATTCCCTGCTACTTTATATTCTCTGCCCCATCGAGACTCTACAGAAAGTTTCTGGTAGTGCAGACAGTGAATCAGCAGACAGAACACGTGAAATGTTTACCGATTACTCACCGATTACAACTGCTCATTCTCTCTTAGCAGAACTCCTTCTCTCCTGACACATTCATAACCTGTGAACAGTCCACAAGCAGAAGTGTAAGCACAGCAGTTACTACTGTTAGTAATACTACTACTACTATTACCATCCATGGTACTAATGTGCTGCTGCTGCCAAAGCTACTGGGTCTATTACCAATACTAAAGCTACAACCACCACTTTAACTGACATTGCAGCTCTTTATTACCGATAACGCTGCTCTGATTACAGATAATAGTACTGAGTCTAGCGTCTGCTCATGTAGTCCATGCATATAAAATGACAACACTGCTGCACTGAATACAATTCGTAGTGCTATACAGCATTTTTATTCTTTTTAAGCCAGTTATCATTATTGATGTGTAATTATCAATCACGTAATTGACACAAAAATTAAATTTCTGTTGTCCATTGCCAGCATAAAGTACATGAAAACAAAACTAAAGTATATACTAAGTATACTTTGTGTACTATATGATAACTATGCTGCAACACCTACTTCCTCTGGTGTTTACAGTATGGAGACAAAGTTAAAATCTCAAAATATAAGTTAGCAGTTGTATTTAAAATGTATCCATAGATGAAGAATGTTTTCATTTATTAATCTATTCATGCTGTGTTAAATATTTAATAGTAACCCAGAAAAATCTGTTCACAACAAAACCTTTGACAATGGCTTTCAGCTATGAACACTTGAGGGCAGTGTAGCACTGAACGAAAGTCTATTCTTAAAGCTCCATTCAGCGTCTGTAAAGCAGGTAAAGACAAGCAAAGCTCGTATTTAATGTGTCTGTCATTTAAACTATACACCCACAGCTACAGCACAGCACGGTATGAACCCCGTTCAGCCTGCTTTCAGAGCTCTGTTAAACTGGTATGTATTAATGTCCCAGTTTTAATGTATTCTATAAACCTTATAATAAAAAAGAAAATAAAAATTGTTCAGTTAAATCTATACAATACATTACATACAATACAATAAAAAATACACTGTGTTCTCTGCTCTGTCTTTGTTTACAACTGGGCAGGACTGCTATGATTTATTACACTTTTTTTCTGTGGTATTATGTTTATTTTTATGTTTACTTTGTCAGTGTGGCCGAATGTGTGTGATGATTGTGTGTGATGAATGTGTGTGATGAATGTGTGTGATGAATGTGAGCCTCTGTCCGGTGTAGTCTGTGAAAGGTGTCAGTCATTTAGTGCCAGTGAATGGCGGCTGAGGGCACATTGTCCAGGTAGATTTCTAGAATACCTTCAATGTAAGATACAAAACAGTGTGAAGGTTTAACGAGCTGCTGTTATAAAGCAGGCTGGTTTATGCTACACTGGCTTTAGCAGTGCTGCTCACCAACCAGCAGAGCCAGCAGAACCTGACACCTCGACGCTATTATTCACTTCTTTATAAAATCAGTGGGTAAACACTGAGCGTCTGTATTTAGATGACTACAAAGCAGAATCCAATAATGTGAACACAGTGTACACAAATAGTTACCGAGGTGGATAAATTCAGTGTCTTACCTTAACCTGTGCTGTTTGGCAGGCCTACAGTACGTGTTGGTTTCCCTCTCATGTGACAAGGTCGTGTCAAAGGGCAGTTCAGCCCCTGAATCCTACCTCCCCCACCACAAGCCCTCTCACAGTGTGAGGCTCCGCCCACAGTGGCTCAACAACAGCTAAGCCTCTCGTCAGCACTCCTGTTCCTGGCCTTTCTTTGAGCCAAAAACCACCCAAAGCTCGGTCAGGTCAGTTCCATTGATCCACCATTCATAAATATACCAAATTCACAATATCAGTTGGACACCTGCGCTTTACATGTAGAAATAGACTTGGAGCAACAAACACCTCCTGTTTTCCTTTTGTTTTTTGCGCTGTGGAAAATAAGTCCCAGTAGAGTTTTCAGGTTTAACACTGTGCTTCGTTAACACGCAAACGTGGGGAGGCTGTGCACACATCAGAAGAATATGAATAATACGCTTGCACAGGGAGACAGAACCCCTTTATACTCGAAAAATCCCCAGAATCACTACTGAATGAAAATACCCTTAACTATCTATGCCATCGAGCCACCCTGTCTCCTCAGCAAGGGCATCGCTATCCCCAGAAATCCCTCACCAACATGACAACACAGTCATACATAAAGCAGATGATTACACATCAGACGTATTGAGTTAAATCACATAAGCAAGTCATAGAAGTAAATAAGCCTATGCCAC
Organism: Cichlasoma orientale; assembly: GCA_034780415.1. NCBI lineage: Eukaryota > Metazoa > Chordata > Actinopteri > Cichliformes > Cichlidae > Cichlasoma > Cichlasoma orientale. The sequence goes on along the minus strand of JAVDPK010002723.1, from coordinate 265,631 downwards.
TTGTATATTAAGAAATACTCTACCACACTTCCTACCTTTGATTTATATTTCAAGCTTCTTATTTGTTTCATCCTCCTTGATGCCCTCACATGTCTTTCCTTCTTTTCCTCTGGCTTGTGCTCTTCAACCTTCCTTACTATCTTCATATCTCCTTCCATTCCTTTCCTTTCCTCCCTCTATACGCCTTCCTTTTCCTTTTCCTTTTCCGTTTCCTCTGTCCTTCTGTCCCAGCAGTTTCCTCTTTCTTGTTTATTTCTCCTCTTGCAGACGTTCCTCCTTGTGTTTTCAATATTTTGAAAGAGTCAACAATTGTGTGACTGTGTGTGTGTGCCTCTGAAAAGCTTTTGAGCAAAGTTAAATAAATTCCTTGTTAAGAGTGAATCTTCACTGCACAAGAAAGGAGAGTAGTTATAAAAAGTCAGCTTTCATTTTAACAACTCACTAACTCTTTCCTGTCCCGTGCGTTTCATGTAAATGCCTGACACTGAGTTGTGGAAGGGTTCCTCCCGGCTCACATTATTAACAAGAGTGAAAGTAATAGATTTGATTCCACCCACACCAAGACAAATATTGAAAAAAAAAAGCTTTGTGAGATGGTAAGCTCTTCCTGGAAATGTCAAACTGTCAAGTGGAGGGGACGACACTTTGGCAGGTGTTTTAAGTACCTTTATATATAAAACACAGATGCCCCAACCTTTGGTATCATAAGCTTGTTATGTTTAGGTCCCCAGCAGTGAGCGATGGCTTGATGGAAAGATATGAGAGAAAGTGGTATGAATGCCGCAGTGTTTTAGCTCATTCAGGACGTAACAAAATGCCTCAAGAAGTTGTTGAAGCATTTTAAAACAGCAGTGGGGTGCAGTGATGCTAAATTTAATTCTCCCGCTCCAATTACATTTCGGCGCTTGAATTGAATTTGCTCTTTGTAAATACAATATCTTCGGTAACGAGACCTGACTTCCTGAGAGAAGCCCGTCTTTCTGTGTGTGATATGTTCCTGAAATGTTCTCCTTTTTAAAATTTCATTTTGGCTTTAGCATAAAGACCGTGAAGGTAAACCCAAGGGCTAATTCTGACGAGTCGGACCTGCATGGGGAGGTGCGGGTGTGCGCTGAGAGGAGGTGCAAATTGTGTTAATCCACAGCTGGCTTCGATGCTTAATACCACAGAGTTAGATCTGGCTGCAGGGCCATCGTATTGGAGGTACTGGACGTTCAGCTGAGTGGAAAACCTCTTCCACATGCTGGTTGAGGCTCTGCCCCGAGGCTGCGGCCCAGCACGCCGCGGCACATGTGTGTTGAATTGTCAAGGTGTTATCATGCCCTGGCGAGGCTCCAAGCTCCTCCACCTCTGTCTCTCTCAGGTTTATTATCAGACTAAATACAACGGAGTCCACGGACAGGGCTGCAGATTCATGCAGCCCTTCGTTCGACTCTCCAGCAAGGCTGTGCATCATGGTTTTAAGATTTGGCACACATGCTAGAGAGAGAGAGGATGTAGTTGTGTTTGTTATAACTGAGCTACTCACACAGATCCATAATGATGGCGCTTTTTATGGATGGTGTGAAATAAACCAGAAAGTAACAACGCAAATGGAATAAATCCATGGTGATGGGAATGATGAAACTCATTCATTTGTACTGACATTCCTTTATAAATGAAAAAGCTGTCTTTGAAAACCTATCTTTGTATTCTTTTGGGATAACTGTGGTATCGCTGTGTTTCAGTGGGAAAGTATTGTTCCGAGTTTGAACGCAAAGGCAACGGAGCGAACACATCAGTGGCTGTAAATGTCATGTAGCGGCTGAGTGATGGATGTCCAGAGCATTTGATGTCTGGGAGAGATCTGAGCATAACTCACAGTGTGCAGTCATGCCATTTCAGACGCTTATGATTTAATCCATACACACTGGCAGCAGACGATTTGCTCACATTTACCAAGGGGCGGTGGTGTTTTGTGTTAAAGTTGAGTATTATTTGTGCTCAGTTTTCCCCTGAAGGAGGGAAGCACATGTCTTGATTTGCTCAAAGGATTCATTTCTGCCTAAAGCGTGCTTTAGGTTATAAAAACTCAAACGAGATAACCATGAATTCTGCATTAATGTCCTCTTAGGTTTTCCATGCTGCACATAAACATTATTTTTCTTACCTCGTTCTTTTTGTAGTCTATTTAAGTTTTACTTTTTGTGGTAAATGTCAGATGTTAATGTTAGACGTTATTCATAAGGAATGTGATGTCCTGAGATGTAAATGCATTCTTGATGCACAAGTCAGAGTCCAAGCTGGTGTTTCCAGGAGAGGGTTAGTTGGATGTGACATTAAAACTGGAAGGTAAATGGCTTTTTGAAAGCTAAGGTTGAGGACAATGTGGTGACAGGAGATATTTAACTTATAAAAAAAATTTAATGTTAACTTTTTTTTGCTGTCACCATCTGTGACACTGTTGGCCTTACTTTTCTTCCCCTCATGTCTTTATGGCAAAATGTGGTCCCGGAGACACTGCAGCAGGATCTACCACAAACCTGGTTTTCAGTGCTTTGCCATGTGCGTATATGTCAGTGTGTCTTTTGACAGATTTTGCTATTGTGTTACTGTCACAGCGATGCAGAATACAGCCTTGAAGCTACACTTTAAACAGGCCCTATGAGGGGAGTAGAGTAACTAATGAATGTTTTAATATACAACATATATTTTTCTATGTGACAAAAGGCCTAATTTATAAATAAGGAACTATTTTGTAGGAAATCATAAAATCAGAATCATTTCTGTTTCTTCTGTATTACATCACATGTTTTAGCTACATTGTTTTCATTTATAGCAGGAGTGTAATGTACAGACAAGGCTCAGGGGTCTGCACGCATGCACCTTCTGTTTTGAGGTCAGAGTTGCTTTGTAGCACTTTCTGTGAAGTGAAGGGAAAAAAAGCACAACATCACTTTTTTTGTTGTTTATTTTGAAAAATGTCAACCTTGACCTTGGCTCACCGATCAAAAGGCACTTTAAGGCAGAAAAGGGGAAAAAAGGACAAAAATACGCAACATATTAATTCATCTTAAAAGAACTATTAAAGAGTGCAGTGCAATTCCAGTGTCAGAGCTACACAGGGAATCTAGCTTTTTGCTTTTTGGTCAGAGCTGAAGACACAGCTATCTTCCTAGAATAGACTTTACTGCAGTTTTAAGAGGACAAAACTAGAATATTCATGCTTATTCTCACTGACTCCCAGGTGGTGGCTGGTCAGTTGACCCTTACAGTGTGAGCAGAGAAGTTGCAGGAACTGGCCATGCGAAAAGGGCAATAAATGTCTGCATTGTAGGGCCGCACATTGTATGAGATGAATACAAAATGCAGTCTCTTCCCAGCTTTAGAGCTCTAAATTACTACCAAGCAAGAGCAGATCAACTGGGTTGCTGCCAAAATCTGTAGCTTAGACATCGAGTAAATGGATTATTTTAGCACTCACTGTTTGGATCGCAGAATGGACCGTAACATGGAATTCTGTTATTGATCTGAACCGCTTGTGCCAAACATTTTGGGGATGAATATGCGCATTGTTACCCTGCTGGATTGAAGAAGAGCAGAGTTTCGACAGGCTTGACAGTGAGGTTGGGAATCGTTGGCGAGAGGCAGCCATGACAGTTGGCAATTCTTTATGTTATTATAGCTCAACCCCGTGTTGTTAGAGTTTACTGTCATCTCTCATAACAATAGATTATATCACATTTGTCATCTATTGCTACTCTGGATGTTGCATCAAAACATTCAGAAATGGTCAGAGGGAATGTGTGCATTCACCACAGCCGCAGCTGGTTGTGTTGAGCAACTCCACCACATCTTCAGTGTCGTGCTTGACTCACGCTGATATGGGAACATTTTCTTGCATCTCTCTTTTTTTTTTTTTTGTTTTGGCTTAAAATACAACACATTGCAAGTTGAATTAATTTGACACACTGACTGGAACTGATCCAGCACAACACATAAAGAGTTGTTAAAAAGAAAGTTAAAGGACATAAACACCTTTTTTTTTTTAACAACGGTAACTATTTGCTAGACATCTGATTGAAAGTACTTAAAGTCCTAATATAGGGAGGTCTGCTTAGCCTCACTAATGACAGAGCCTTTCTAATAATGGCTATACACAAGTATACACAGGTAAGAGATATGATTTGAAGACACTTTCCTTTTCTTGAATATTTATGTAGTGTTTTAAAGAGAAATGTTTTAAAAAGGGTGAATACATGGATGTAGCTGAATTTAAAGTAAACTAAAGATTGTCAACAACACTCTTCTATAACTGCTTAAAGTAGTACTTTAAAAAAAAACACCATTATATCACAACAATCACTGTTCAGTATTTGGAGAAAAAAAATCCTACTTTCTGCCACTTTTGAAAGTGATGTGAACAATAAGTTGGTGTTGTGGTGCCTGCAGTGTGGGCGCAGGATGAGAAGAGTCAGCAGCTAGGGTCTGTCAGCTTCAGGGATCGTTAGCGTGTGTGTGCTGCTGTCATTCTGTTTCTCTTTCTCATTTTTTTTCTAAGAGGAAACAATGTTCCACAATAAAAAAGAAACTCTTTGAAGTTTAGGGGCAAAAGCTGGACTTGTCTAATAACTCGCTTTAAGCTTTGTGTCCTAATGCCTAGCTGTATGAACCCTTTTATTGGGGTGAATACTTGCTGTGGGAACAAAAGTCTTTATGGAAATGAAAAGACGCATAAAGAACACATAAAAGTCGTGGTGCGCAGCCCCTCTGTTTCATAATGTGTAATAAATGCTCTGCAACGAGGCTTTCTGATCATCGAAAATCCAGCTAGCTATGAGCTTTCAGGGCTTCTGTGAAATACGAATAGGATAAAACCACTCTGGCTTGACCTCGTCTTCTTTCTTTTCTTCCCGCTCATCATCTGAAGATGTCTCATGCGCCCTTGAGGCTCATTCGGAAAGCTTCATGTCCAATTGGCTGTTGCTGAAATGTGAATCTATTGTGACGTTTTCTCTAATCAGCTCTCTGCGAGACTTTCCATCCCTCTTACAAATTATGCAAATTGCAGCGAAGTAATCTGGCCAATTAGAATCAAACCGAAACCTTTTCTGGTGTTTTTCGTTTGCCTGCTGAGAGAAGGAGGAGGACGCCGCCTGTATTTGTTCCACAGACTGCACATAAAACACAGACATAGCCGCAGTGGCTTTCACCCTTTGGTTTTTGGACCACGCATTTTGAAGCCATAATGTAAGCATTTTGGCCACCGCCATGCTGGTTCTTTGGGAGCAGAAGTGACCATATTTGGAGTGCTAAGCCAATGAAATTTAGACCACAGGTATCTAAAAACTGAGCGCAAAGCACAGACATACCTGATAATTAGTGCTAAATAACACATTAATAAAAAACTAGAATTTCACTTACCAAAACTGGAGCACAGACTTGTGGCAGGCTGTACCACACAGCGGCTATGTTATTTGTCAGAGGCTGTAAAAACATTACTTTTGTGGGCATTTTAACATGGCAGGCGAGGGAGATTGACTCACTTATGTGGAGCCAGCCTCAAGTGGCTGTTTTTGGCCCTTTTGGGTTCATCTGTATAGAACTGAGGGATGTAGCAAGACGCTATGTTCCTAATATGGTTGTTCTTGTGTAGTCTTGAACCATGACTCCTTCCCTTGGAATCTGGATGGTGTGCAATAGAATGCACACATGACAACACACACACACATATATGATACCTATACACTTGTATATGCTGCTTAAGTGGATCATTCTGGCTGAGCCTTTAGTTTTAGTTTTTTTTTTTTTTACTGTCTACCTCAGACAGCAAAGTCTGAATCTGGTATTTAACTGTTTAATTTATTTATTTTCTAAATCTAAAACAAAGATCAGCAACTGTCTATCATTCAGGGTCTGGTTTGTCTCATGTGTTGCACTGCTGGCTTTGGTTATACGCTGTAAATCAATGGTGCTATGATGTAAGGTGTAATAGGAATAAAATAATTTTTCAAAATGGACCTATATGGTTTTGGATATGTAGATATTTGAATGTATGAACAAGTCTGAGCTTTCATAGGAACATCTGAAAATGTTTTAAAGCACATTTTACATGATGGAGTGGGTCTGGAGTGTTTGAAGCCTCAAGTTTTGGCATTTTTGTTACAACCATCTTGGATTTTGGAGCCACAAGTGACCAAATTTGGTAGGGAGGGGGTGGGTACCAGAGCCGCAAGCTATGATATTTGTTTGATTACTAGATTCAAATTGCTCTGGAAGACACCAACAGCACAAAGATAGTTGAGAGCTCCAGTTTTGTGACTTGAATTAGCAGAGGTAGTAATGGCTTGCAGCCATCCCATGCCGCATCATGGCATGGGGTGGCTAACGATACAAACCTTAAGCAGTAATACAATTTAAATGTGTGAAATATGTAACAGTTTACCCCTTGCCCGACATTCATCAAGGAGAGAAGTAGCCATCTTTTGTGCCAGGCTGCAAACATGTCCATTTCTGTTCTCAACTTGGAATGGATCACTTTTTGAGATACTCAAGATTTTAGAGGTACAGGATAGAAGGCTTTAATCTTTATCCTGCTGCGCAGCACTGGTCTGTCACAGGATGGACTCAGCTGATGAAAATCAGACACCTGATTTGTGACAGCTGCACATAAAGAAGGGCCATCACTATTTCTAAGAGCCCAATCAGTCTGAGAACAACTGGAGCAGTATATTTAGCTCAAAGAGCGAAGTGGGAAATAAATATTTTTACTGGATTTTTCCATTTAATGATATGCAGCAGATGTGGAATGAGGCAGAGGCAACGCTTTACTGAGGGAAGCACTTACTGACTGTGCCAATACCAACATGAAATGACTGAGAGACAATATCAGACATTCAAGTTAGCGTTATAGAGGTCAAAGGTTGTACATGCTTTACTGGGACTCTTGTATGTATGAAACCTTAATCCTCAAATAACAGGGTTTTACAGCAAAAAGTCTACAATTGTTTGTCAGATCTGAGCCTTTGATTGTTTGGTTTGGCCGAGGGAACTAAGGATTTGTTATTCTTTACAGACATTATGCTAAAATCAGATTTTTCTACCCTGATGAAAACTGGACAAATTGTGGGCTTTTCTCGGGACCCGTTGGCTTTGGCAGGGTATGCGTGTGCATAAATGTGTCTCTGTGCCTATGCATGCATGCATGCATGCGTGTGTGTGTGACTCAGTCAAAATAAGGTCTCTGAATTTCCCCTGTAGCCATCACTGAAAGTTGTCAATCACCTCCTCTTTTAATTCCAAAAAGATGAGTTCTCACATGCTAACGCTGCACCCTCCTCGCTACAGGCTTTGGCACTGCCTCTGAAGCCTGTTGGTCTGCTCTTAACCCAAAATATGGTTCCAGGATGACGGGCACAAAAGACATATTTATCAAATGAATAGTGGCGCCACATTAACATTACACATTTTCTGTTTGATTCAACAAAGCATTAGATCCACAAAAATAAGCTGTATCGGATAACAAATGGAAAGCATGAGTGTTTGTGTATTTTGAGTTTGTGTGTGTGTGTGTGTGTGTGTGTGTGTGTGTGTGTGTGTGTGTGTGTTGGTGTCCCTGGAAGGATGAAGTGAGATGTGCTGTACTTGTCTTAGCTAAAGGGTGTTTCATTAAAGCACTGTCTATAGGCGTCAAAAAATATACAGTTATAAAGAAGAAGAAGTGTAATCCAGAACAGAGAGCTGCAATCTGACTTTGGAATATAGAACAATTAGGAATAATGCAATGCAACTATTGCTTTGCTAGGATGGTATTGAACAAATCCTCTTCTTGGTCTTCCTAAAACTCCTAAAACAGGTAAAACTGTCCTGAAGTAAAGTGGAACTGTCTTACATCGGAATCATAATGAGATCAAATAAAATTTAGCGTTTGAAAATGCGACCCGATCTCTTAAAAGTATGATTATACATCTAGCTATCTGTGTAATGGCATATTTACAGTCTGTATGTGCTTAGAAGTTTTGCTCTTTCTCGTTTGCATTTCTGCCACACTTCTCTTCAAACTTAACAAGATATATGATAACAATAGACAAAAACTGGAGCAACCAGAGTGACCTTTGCAGATGCACTTGGATCTCAGGTTGTGAAATGCTTTTGCAGGAGGAGGATAGCGAGAACAGGTTGGTGCTGACAGATTTATGTGCTTAGAAAGGATGTTGTAGGCTCCTCTCCTTAAGCACTACATTCCGTAAATGCAACATAGTCCTTAGTTTCCACCTGCCATCTACAGTAGGACGCCCCCACCTGGCTAGCGGGAGTCTTCACTGACAGGTGAGGACAAAGATCCTGCAGAGTGCAAGGCTTTGCACATGGCATCAGGTTTAACTAGCTGTCACCAGGCTTTAGGGAACGGAGAATTGATGGAGAGTTTGAATGTGCATGCACGTGTGTGAGTGTACTTGAATGTACTGTACGCCCAAGCATATGTACACGTGTGTGCATATGTGTGTGTGGGACACCGCAGAAACAGTGAACCTGTTTCTAGTTAAAAGCAGAAGCCCCCACAACAAAGGCCCTGGCTGGGGGAATCGTAACGAGGAGAATATCATTTTTCTTTGGCCTCTGTGATCTGCCATTCTTACGTTTCACTTTCAAAGCTCTGCTTGCTGGCAGAAGTCCTCTGCTCCGCATCTCTGATAGACGGGAGGACGGAACGCTGCCCTGTGCCTCTCCTCACCTCCTTTCTCCTCTCCGAAAAAAAAAAAGGAGAGAGTATGAAAAGAAAATGCCTGCTTTACTTACCATGGCTGATAAAAGAGGTAATGGGTGTGTTGGAAGCCATATTTCTTTGGCAACCTGGCTCTGAGGAGATCCTGCTTACAACCGGCTTTAAGACTTGTGACTTCCTAATAAAAACCTCTTTAGGAACTGTCTTCAGTTTTCCAACAAAGGAAAAAAAAAATCACCTGATTTCTCATCATTCATCCTCTTTTAGTAAATACTGAAGACTAAGGAGGTTAATGATGTTATACTGCTTAGGAGAAGACTGTGTTTCAGTGGGGCACTAACTGTAAAAGAAGTGCTGTTGTGAAAGGAAACATTTTTGTAACTTATTAGAAGGAACTCTCAAGAGTTAAATTTTAAGCTTTATTCCAGCTGAGAAAACTTTAAAACTTTCAAAAGGGATAAAACAAAAGTATGACTAGAAATCATTTGCCCACAGCCACGACCTACAACCGAATTATATAAATCTTTGCACACTTAAATCATTTAATACCAGGAGCTATAATCCTAGCTCATTCGGGCAGTCTCATGTTGTTGCTTCTACACTGCACAGACCATCTTTTAAAAGCAGGATTTCTTACATTTCCTTTCCTCAAAATCAGCCGTTGGCTGGAAACGGGCCAGTCACCACTCCTTACCCACAAAAGCCCCTTATAGTGCCTTAAAAAAAATTCACAAATCATCACAACTTTACCACAGTAAAAGCTCTAATCAATGCACTTGTCAACAAACAAATCATCCGAAATTGACCTGCAGTTTTCGTGAAACTTTTATTTTACCACAAGTACAGAAGTCAGAACCGTCTGTCTGGCTCTAATAAGGCTTCACTGTTCTTCTGAGCGCAGCACTTAATCCCTAACCTGTCTGTGCAGCACATTCACAGCCACTGAATGGCAGCTGAGAATGACAGAAAAATAGCATTAGTGTGACACATTATTTTAAAAATGGCACTTAAGCCATCATAATTTGTAAGACGTGCAGTGTTTCTGCAAACAGGTGCAGTGTCAGCAGTGTGGTGCTAAAGCAGAAAGCAGCAGCTTGCGAGTTTGTTGGTATCTTTGCAGCATGCATTCAGAAACAGTATTAAGTTGGAGTTTTCTGCAAAAATCATCATAATTAAGAAAAATGTAAAGGTACATCATGTGTAGTTTTTATAGCGTGGGTAAAGCCTGACCTGTTATAAGACAAACATAAGATATATGTCTCATGTTTGTCTTTTTTAATGAAAAGACAGTGAGATTAATATAAAGTAATCACCTTTAAAAAATAGCATCTCTAGTTCAAAAAAGATTGTGCTGTTTGAAATGTAAAAAAAAAAATCAGAATTTTTTAAAAATTTTAATGCTCATTTTGAATTTGATGTCAGCAACTGTTTAAAAAAGTTCATCTGTAAATCATTGCATTTGGTTTTATTTACACTGTACACGCTGTTAATTGATTTAATCTCAATATTGTCACCAGGTGCTGCAGGCAGCAGCTCTGGAAGTTCCCCTGTACACATTCATCACCAGTCATGTGATTCGCTGCCTAACAGAGGCAGTAAGAATCTTTCTTACATCATATTAAAGAAAGGTGTTTGTAATAACTTTTTAAAGGTGATAAATTATATGAATTTTTGTTTGAAATGTTACTGCTGCTGCTGGAATTAGAAAATTCTTTCATGCAGGGTTAAATTTAAATATTTAAATATCGGTGTGTGATTTAGCTTTTTTTAAATATTGAGACTGACTTATGAGACGTGATGAAGGACGTTTTGAGTTGTATCCTATGACTTTCAGGTCACTTTGGTGTAGAAACACAGCAGGCTCTGCAACATCAGTCTTACGATGCATATTGCATGAACTGTTGAGTATTCCTTGAAGTCATGATGAGTCCTCTCATGTGTTGAGCAGATCTCGGATTCTGACTTGATTCCTGCAGTGTAGCGAGGATATTATTCACGGTGCTGGTATTTATAGGCGGAAGGAAAGCGGCTTTGATAGAGCGTCTCTTGAGCATGCTCCAAGAAGAGATGTACTCATGTCCTCAACCTCTTGCCTCTTCCCCTTTTCATCTCTCTTTAATTCCTATCAGACAACGAGGGAAACTTCTGAAGCTATATATATGGACGTGTGTGAGAAGAGAGGGAAAAATCTGAAAAGCTCGGCTCCATTAAAATACTGAGCAGAGAAAGATTTCCATTGAACTGCCTTGTAAAACGCTTATTGGATATTCAGGATCTCGTCCAATTTTCAGACCCCTCTGACCAAACATCCAGTTTGGTCAGAGGGGATCTCTCCGTCACACACAGATCACACTCTTCTTCTTAATTTTCAAATGTGTCCTCGGTGTATTTCACATTACTGTCACATTTTGTCGGACGGGGTTTTGATGTGGAGTTAGGCCTTTGAAAAGAATTCAACCATATGTTGCTATTGTTGTTATTGTTGTAGCCGCTGAACTCCATCTCACACATGTATACCACATAGAAGCCAGACAAAGGGCCGATGCTGCCTGTGTGCCAGTTGTTGACTGCGATACAGAGCTGACTCCACAGGGTTCCTGCTCCCTGGGTCCAGGCTCTGAGGCTTCAAGGGGAAATACTAATGCGTTCACACCGCTTTAACTACAGATGTAGCCATCATACAAGTTCCATATTTTACTCTTCCATCAGTGAAGCATAGATAGACAGCAGAGCTTTAACAGTGATCCAATTTGTAACAGCTTACAGATTATTTAGATTTATGCACTGTAGATTATTGACTTGGTGAGCTGATCTGAGAGAGAGCTCTGCTTTGTTGAGCCAGCAAGCCAAATACCAAAGTACTGCAAAACACTTAAATGCAGTGCACTCTTTTTTTTTTTTTTACATTTCATTCATTACCTCTGAATGAAAAACTTTAAAAAGAAAACTAATCGGCACTATAGGGTTCAAAGCAATGCTAAACAGCTGAATCTAATGAATCGAATGGGATAGGTCTACTATTCAGGCTTATAGCTGTATTTATGAGTGGGCTGTCTGATATTTGTTACACCACATCTTTTCTCACATCTTCTCCTTATCAGTTTCTCTATCTGAATTCGAATGAAAGCTCACAAAAGTGTCAGATACTGCGGCAAAGCCAAAGAAAAACACATCTGGACTTTTCTGCACTGCACTCTGTTTTCTGAAATACTGCCCCTGCTGCTCCCTGCTTCAAACTCACCCAGTATTTAAGCTGCACAGGCACACCACTATCCATACATCTGCACTGCAGGCTGAGAATCACAGCGCTCCGCTACATCTGCCTTAGAAGTCTGCCCCACATGTGTCAGAGATGTATTGGCTGGTGTTAGTATGTGAGTATATGGTTTTTGTATGTTTATGTGAATCATATAAGGTAAATAAGCAATGGAGTACACGGGCTGTGTAGATGATGATGTAATGCAAGTTTAGATTAAAAGAGACAAAACACCAAAACACAGAGTAGAACAAAGGAAGAGGTGCCTGCTGATATATATATAATTATATATAATTTTCCATCCATCCATCCATCCATCCATCCATCCATCCATCCATCCATCCATCCATCCATCCATCCATCCATCCATCTTCTGCTGCTCATCCTTTCCAGAGTTGCGGAGAGGCTGGAGCAAAAACTCCACATTTTATTCATAAAAGAACAGAGAAAAATATCAGACGTTTAAACTGAGACATTTTACAATTTCTCGAAAAATATCAGCTCATTTTGAATTTGATGGCTGCAACAAGTCTCAAAAAAGTTGGGACGGGGGCACCAAAAGGCTGGAAAAGTAAGTGGTGCTAAAAGGAAACAAATGGAGGAACATTTTTACAACTAATTAGATTAACTGGGAACAGATCAGGTCATGATTGGGTATAAAAACAAAATAGCATCTCAGAGAGGCAGAGGTTCTCAGAAGTAACGATAGACAGAGGTTCACCCATCTGAAAACAACTGTGTCTACAAATTGTGAAACTATTTCAGAATAGTGTTCCTCAACATTAAATTGTGAATTCTTCTGTTAAAATGAGGCATGATTCTGTCATGGAAACCACTGATTTCTGGAACACTTCCAGAAATCACAGCTCACCGTGCCATTCACACATGCAGGTTAAAGCTCTGTCATGCAAAGCAGAAACTGTAAAAAATAAAACATTTTAAATGGACTGAGGCAAGTTGAAAAGTTGTTCTGTGGTCAAACAAACCATAAATTTTAATTCTTTTTGGAAAACATGGATGCTGCGTCCTCCAGAGGAGAGGTACCATCAGCCCTCAGGTCAAAAGCCTGCATCTCTGATGGTATGAGGGTACATTAGTGCCACATCTGGAAAGGCACCATCAGTGCTAAAAGGTATATACAGGTTTAAGAGCAACATTTGCTCCCATCCCATCCGGTGTATTTTTAAGAGAAAGCCTTGCATATTTCAACAAGACAATGCTAAACTGCATACTGCAGCTATTACATCAGCATGGCTTCATAGTAGAAGAGTCTGGATGCTGATCTGGCCTGCCTGCAGTCCAGACCTTTCACCAACTGAAAACATGAAATGAAAAATACGTCAAAGAAGACCCATGACTGCTGAGCAGCTAGAAGCTTCTGGGACAACATTCCTCCCAAAGGTCCTCCCAAAGGTCCAGCAGCTGCTCTCCTCAGTTCCCAGATATTTATGGACTGCTGTTAAAGGAAGAGGGGATGCAGCACAGTGGTAAACATGGCTCTGTCCCAACTTTATTGAAACTTGTTGCTGCCATCAAGTTGCATTTTCTTCTCAGTTTAAACTGTTGATATGTTTTCTTTGTTCTATTGTGAATCAAATATGGGTTTATGAGATTTGCAGATCATTTCATTCTGTTTTTATTTACATTTTACACAGAGTCCCAGCTTTTGGAATTGGGTTTACAAATTGTTTGTAGAATGATGCGAGCTGGGAATGATTTTCCTCTTACATTAATATACAAATGCATTGTCAAAGTATTAATGCGCATCCGTCTGTATTGTCAGCTGTGTGTAGACTACGTGGTACTCAGAGAATAACCGATGCAGTGTTAACAAGGAGTCTGCATTTTAAAGTTTTTAATGCATTAAATGATGTAACCAGTTTCAGTTTTATGTCTATAATAGTTAGATTCCACCACCTGCCTACCACTATTTGAATCCCCACTCACTCACACTGAGAAGGAGGGATAGGCAACATGAGAGTCATGGATACTCCTGTAGGAAAAATGCCATTCCCTAGTTCTAGTCCTTGAGCTTTGGATGGTCAGGTAAGCTGTGGAGATGTTGAGATTGAACCTGGCACTTCACACTCCAGGGGGACGAGGTCCCGCCCTTGTGGGGGGGGGGGGAGGGGGGGGTCTGATGTCTGATTGTTGGGGAAAGGAGACATTGCAGCTCCACTTCCTCTTGGCTCAGCCAAATTAAAAAGAAAGAGAGCAGCGACTTGCCTCATTCGTCATCCTCACTGTCTCTCATCTCATCACTCACCCTTCATGTCTCCCTGTCTCTTCAACTCACCAGCCCACTCCCCACCCCCACCCCTCCTTCCTTTTGCTCTCCTGGAGGATTTCAGCGCAGAAATATAGTCCAGATGATTGCTAACCACTGATAACTGAAGAGCAGAGGGAGACTACCAGAAATCACGAGGCCTGATAATCACTGTGTGTGTGTGTGTGTGTGTGTGTGTGTGTGTGTGTGTGTGTGTGTGTGTGTGTGTGTGTGTGTGTGTGTGTTTATGGAGCTGTGGATTTTGGTTTTGGGTTTTTTTTTAATGGTGTTCTCACTCATGAACATTTTCTTCCGTTTTGTCTGTCAGCTGTTTTGGACCATTTCTATTAATTAAGTTAAATATCTTCAGTATGTAACATTCTCCCTAGTTGTCTTTTTTTTTAATCCAGTTTATCTCATGATGAATTATGCACATTTCTTGGTTTGATTTTTTTTCACTTTATATAATAGTTCTCAATAATAATTAATAACCTGCCTCACAAGGATTTTTTTTTGCACTGAAAGTTATTTTTCTGATTAATTTGAGAGCACTCTAATGCACTGTAAGGCTTTCTCTGTCATTCTTACACACTGGTGTCTCTAACAACATGGCAGCGTCTGTCCTGCGAGGTGTTTCAGTCAGACTCCCTCCATGAAATGCCTCATTTTGTCCATTTTCCCTTCTGAACAAAGAAAAACTCTTTTTGCAACAACTGATTTTACCTTTCGTCATCATCATTACTTAATCACAGTTTTGAATTACAACAAATAATGGACAGTTTCCTGATATATTCCTTTCAGTACTGTGCAGCATATAAAAAAAATACTCATGTAACACACCTTTTTTAAATGATCCAGAAACAAGTTGTAGTGTAGGAAAGTTTCCATGAATTTTCTATGTGCTGATACCACGCTGCAGTAGATACCACCCAATGTTGTCATACTCCATCATAAATTACTAGATCACAAGATTTTTATTGGCTTTTAAAAAATGTGAAATATTATTTTATATTTGTACTATGGGATGCACAGTCTGGATATATTTTATTCAGTTTATGGACCATAAAAAAACTAAGTGAAATAAAGAAGAAAAAAACTTCAGCAGAGATTTGAGCAGTGTATGTGTGTGTGATTTTTGTGTAGGGTTTGTAGTTGACTTTGCATTACTGTGAGTAATTTAACATTAATAGAAAAAGACAATGAATTATCAACAGTTATTGTTTAGAACTGAGTAACAAATTTTGTTGCGATAGATGAAAAATTGACTGAGATATGAATTTTAAATTGTTGCCAATGATGAGTTAAAATTTTTGGTGACCTTGACTTTTGACCTTCAACCTTGAAAAATGAAATATGTTCTTGGGCCCCTAAGGAATATTTCCACAAAGTTTCATGAATTTTGGTTGAAAACTTTTTGAGGTATATTGCTGACAGACAGATGTAATCAGGGAGGTAATTAATCCTAAGTACAGTAGAAAGTGTGTCAGAGCTGGATGTTACCCATGTTTTCCTCCTGCCTTCTCTCTCTGAGGTGTGTGCCAGTGTGTGTGATGTTGATAGTTTGTCTTTATTACTGTTTAAGTTAAATGCTGGTTTGGATAAGAAAAGATAACCTAGTAAGACTGTTCACTGCTAGTATAACACATTAAGTCATAGATGTTTAAAATGTCAAGTGAAGCCTAATGTTGTGCATCATGTGCACATCTGCAGGAGAAAGGCAGTGGGATGGTGGAAAATAAAAATGCCAATACAAGGTAATACAGCGGGGCACCGAGACAAATGAATCAAAGTTTCCCTTCATTTTATTAACAACATGTTAACCGAATAGAGGTTTTGTGAGTTTGGGTACTGCTTTTATGGCAAAGTGGGTGTAAACCTGTTACTCACACGCAGAATAAACCACACAGGATATCTGAGGATGTCCCGGAAAAATAGAAAAGGTATAAACATCCTAAAAACACAATGCACGAGCTGAAATAATAAACTTCTGCTTAAATACATGTTTAAAATACATACGTGTAAATTCAGGCAGTGCAGACTCTACATGCGGACCGGTTATTTTCCAAGTACAGGCCTCAAAGGTCCATTCTGAGACCGGGTTCAGGACCCCTGTTCTAATTAAGATTTTTGTGTTTTTTAAATTTCTTCCTATAGTTTTCACCTGGTATGTTGATTTGATCGATTCAAATTTGAACACAGTTTGAACACGTGAACAAGGCACTGACCTTGTTCTTCCTCTGAGGAAAAACATGGAAGTCTTTTACACTGACTTCTGTGGTGCATGATATAGAAGGGTAAGCGTGGTGATGACAGAGATAAGGGAGTTTGGAAGAGAGGGAGATTTAGCCTCTGTGGGACTGGATCTGGGCTACACTACAGCTCACAGCAGGACTTTGGTCATGACTGAAATGAAGAAACCATATAACCAGTTATACCGCAGAGAGGAGAAGGGCCTTTCTGGAAATCAAGCAGTAACAGCAATCAGTGGGTGAGACAGTGAGTGTGCGCCATGCCATTAGGTTGGATTACTAAGTGTTCAGCTAGGCGACTGCTCCAGGATCCCTAAAAGTGCCATGTCTTGGTCATTAGTTGCAATCCTGGGACTGCGCCACTGAAGTCCGAAACTGATACAGAGACCAGCATCTTTGTTGTTTTAGCTTATACCGTGGCCCCGCAGCCCCCTGTCTTCTTTTCTTATGACACTATGACATATATGAGGCGCTCTTTCGTCCTCATCCCGTCTCAATCCACTTTGTAAGTGTTCTAAAGCTATAACAAATACTGATCAGGCCTGCTCCTTCACTCCCACACTGCACACATAGCAGAAGAGCCGCACGCCTTGCTGCAGGTCTGGTTTCAATTTCTGGCAAATAAAGAGGTTGTGAGAGGGAGTGAGAAAAACTTTTGCCTTGTAAATCCATTATTGTTCAGGATATATCAGAAATCCAGCTTTAATAGCACTGTTTGTGTAGGAATCTACTCTCAATCCCCCACTACATAAGTGTATTCGCCGACCAAGACTTAGCTGCACAAATAAACACGCTAATGGATTCCTTCACATATAGCGAAAAAGAAGAGGCAAAAAATGAGGCACCCTTGAGCCCAATCTTTTCCAGATGGCACCAATAGATCACATCATTTGCATCGGCTGTGTTCGGGTTCCTAGGGCAACGCTGTTCTGTTTTACAATCGTTGGTTCAATGACCCAAATCATTTTTTGCTCCTCAGCCTTGATTAGTGCAGACTCCGAAGATGGACCCCTTTGGATAGAAGAGTACGCTGCCGATGCACAGATGTGGTGTCACTCCGACGCACCTTCTCAAGAGGATAAACCTCCCGTCTCCCGCCTCCCCCCATATGGATTTCCTTATGATATTCAATCCTCAGGCTGGGAACGCATTGTGGGCTGATCAGCGCGCATCATTTCCATTAATATAACTTGCTCTCTTTCGTTCACCCGTGAACTGCGGTGCTATCTTTGGGAGTCATTACCCCCTCAGCTCTCTCAGTGCACTTATGGATAGTTAACCTCATTCATGGCCCTTAATTGTGTCTTCTTGTCTTTTTAGCTAAGAGTGGGCGAGGGCGTTCACCGCAAGATCTCCCCGGCAGGCGGAGACCTCTGCATGAGAAACAAAAATTGCTCATTGAATGTGAGTTGGTGTTTTGGAATTTAAGCACAGCTCTGCCTCTGTGCGCCGTTTTCATCATAGGAGCAATCAGATTGTTTAAGTGAGTAGGGGAATACATATATTGTGGGGAGACAAAAGTATAGTGAGCCTTGTAGCAGGGACAGGAGGTTCTCATGATGAGCACAAAGGGTTAGAGGACGCATGGCCGACCGAGGTTTCACGGCTATCTGGTAGCAAGGAGAGGGCTCACCAGAGGATTTGAACTGCCAGAGGTATCTCCTGCTTGTTTATCAAAGATTAGGCAGCTGTGGAATCTGCATCCAGCAGCTTCAAAATTCTTGAAAAGCAGCACGATCATAAAGCCCCATGAGGTTTGTTCAATGTTTAATTCCCTTGTGTACGTACTAGAAAGATACACTACCTTAATAGTTGACCCCGGTTGCTCAGTTTTAGAGACCTACCGAATCTGACTCTTCCTTCTCTATTCATCTTATCTGAGCATTAACCATTTAGGTGGGTTTCTTTGCATTTTTGGTCTGAGGGGCCGGGCATTAGTGTGTGAGTTTCAATAACAAACAAACAAACAAACAAACAAACAAACAAAAAAGAAACAGTTGAAGAACATCGAGACCTGGCAAATATCTAGGAAGTCTGTTTCTAGGTACACCGTGTGTGTTTGTGTGTGTGTGTCTTTATGCGAGTGTGTGCGTGTGGGCACCAACAGTTTATTCATGAAGTGGGATTTGACTTTGGTCAGGTTGAGCCTGAGATTCCAATGCACTGTTTTATAGTATTGCAAAATATTTTTTATGTTATTGTAAATGTAAATGTTTGTTTCCAGTCGTTTGACTGATGGCTAAAGATACCTGAAAAGAAGAGTTTTTAAGCACCGTGTCCAACCACAACATTAGGAGCAACAGGTAGTGGGAGGGAATATTACAGTACATGCTCTACATTCATATCTTAGCATACTCACATACGGATCACACAACTACGTCAGGGAGTCAGTGTTCCTCGCTTTTCTCATTTTAAGCTGCAGAAAACAGCAGTGCTTAGCAACAAACAGCAGACAGCCACAGTTATCAAGTATTTAGCTGCTTAGCAACCATTTTTTTTCTGGGATTGCAGTGAGCAAATAAAAACCCAGTATTGGAGAGAAATGTGACTCCAAATAAATGTTAATATTTTATGCATGTATGAAAAAGCAACTAATAAGAAGTTCACCTTGTCAAATTAGGTCATCAAGTTTTCATTTACATCTCGTTTCTGCTGCCCTCTGGTGGAGCCAACACTAAGCTGACAGTCATAAGACATAAAAGTGTCCTTTTATTTTGAATTTATTTAAGAAGTAGGAATGTTAGTTAATCATCATTAGGGCTTACTAGGAAACAGAGCGATTAAATTAGGGGTTATTTTTTCTTCATCAAGCTAAGGTTATATAAAGCACCTGTGTTTTTAGAACAGTCTCACCATGTTGTCTACTGACAGCTTTATAGAAGAAACCGTGTTTGCAGTTTTCTGATATACAAATGTGCAGCCAAGCGCCAAAGCAAATGTGCATCACTGCTGGCTTTGTAGCCGGAATTGTGCAACTATTTACAAAGAACACTTAGGAGCCCGTGTTGAACTCTCTGGTCAGTCAGTCAGTCCAAACTTGACCGCACAAGCGTCCTTTGCCCGACTCCCGCCTGGAAAAATATATTCCGAGAACATGTGCTCAATTCCTGACTTGACCTGTGCTGTCAAATTTCTCTCACTCCTCATGTTCTTCTCTTTGTGGCGATAAAAACTCATAAAATGTTGCAGAGAGGCGGCTGCCCGCTGTCACTTCTCCAAAAGACTTAATTAAAATAAAACTATGAGCAGTTAGTGCACATTTTTCATGCTGCTGCTCCCAGGCAGGGATAAATCATTGTCTTTAATGACAGATTGGTGTATGATTTAGGCAAATATATGATGTGACAGTGAGCTGTTTTGAACCTGTGCGAGCTGAAGCACAGGAGGATGAAGCTGGAAATATAATTATGATTAATGTGAGTGGGTGGGAGACCGGTGAGTTTGGACAGTAAGCAGAGGCTCGTCAGTCTGCCCCCGGATGGTTGCGGGTGTGAATCCCTTGTTGCTTAGGCCGGTGAAGACAGATGAATAAACCCAGCAGAGGAATGTCGAGGCTGGACACAGGCAGCAGAATATCTCATTAGGGGAAAGCGCTGCAATTTTGAACATGTGGGATTATGTGATATAGACATTTTAGAAGGTACACTCTTTATGGCCATCACATTTTAATTGATATACCAATGGGGTAATTCTTGTCAAAAAAAAAAAAAAAAGTCGCAGTGGAAGCAGGCTGATAATTTCATGGTTGGAAACATTTTTACAGTTAAAATAAATACCAGAACACTACATGTGAATATACTAGGTTAAACAGTCTATGTGGCCATTTGAATGAATGCATTAATACCTAATAAAGCGAGTGTATTGCTTCAGAATTTGACGCCTAAGCAGCAGGAAGGATCGTGGGACAGATATATCAAAAGAAGATGGGAATTTTTATGAGCTCACCTAATCAGACTAAAAATGAACAGAACCAGCAGGCTGTGATTTGGTTTATAAAGTTTGGTCCCAGGGCGTGGAAGCAGGCAGCAGTGTGAGGCATTGCAGGATCATTCGTTCTCTTTGCTTGTGTGTGCTTAAAAACTGACGGTCCTGGCTGTGATGCTGGAGCCAATGTTTACATACTCACACGGATTTGTGAGTATTTGATCATTCAGCAGTTTTTGAAAGTAAAGTAGCCCTACCTGGAAAGGTGGCGTTCATTAGCATTGCGTACTCTGGACTTTTATGGACTTAAGATTATAAAGAATTCTCCTTGTTTTCTTCTCTGTATTGTCACGCAGTTATTGTCACTCTGCCGACGCTGGTTTTGGTTACGTACTAGAATAGCTGCTCTACAGCAGTCACTCAGAAAAGTAAAAAAAAAGAAAAAAAAAAGAGGATGACACCAACTCAAAGTTCAGGTCTGCATTTGGAAAGCCGCTTGAGAGAGAATGGAGACACAAATGAGAGGAGGTTCCTGGTGAGTGACCTATAATTTTTACAGATGAGGAACATCTTCTTGTCACACCATCTCTTCTTAATCATGCATCTGCTCATAAACATGTCTGCTGAGAAGCACTTGTGTCTCCAGTCATGGCAGCAACACATTACTCAGGTCTTTTCAAGTCTTTGGATGTTGCTTCCAGATGGGACCACGAAGATAATGCCACAGTGTCGGACCCAAAAATAATGCTATATTACATCTGTAATTGCTAGTTGGCAGATGTCATCTACATGCCGAAAACTTTGTGTACATTTTGTGCTCGCTCCTTTTTGTGCTCGCTCCCGCCCCACAGCATGGGGTGTAATAACTAGATACCGAAGAGTCATTCACCATTAATTGACACTAAAGAAATATAGTGATGCAGATAAGCGCTTAAATTCTGTGTGTCAGTTACTGTTGTGACTCCTTTTTACTGTCTGGGGTGTGAAGAGGTTGATCCAGTCTTGCAAAGTGAAATGATAATATTCCTTAACTTGTAGTATTTATGCTTCTGACTTTATAGTTTTAAAGAATACTTGAGTATGTTCATCCGTTTTCTTCCGCTTATCCTTTTCAGGGTCACAGGGGGCTGGAGTCTATCCCAGCTGCCATAGGGTGAGAAGCCTGCATAAATATTTTTCTGATAAATTGTATTTTTTCCTCATAATTTTAACACCTCATTCTTTATTGTAAATGTGTGACTTATTTATATATTCGCAGAATATTTTTTTAACTTAACCTGGACTTGTTCCAGAAAGCTGCTGTAAAAAGCCCTCTGTCGCTGTGCAGCTTCAAAAAGTATGTCTGTTTTTTTATTCCATCCATCCATCCATCCATCCATCCATCCATCCATCCATCCATCCATCCATCCATCCATCCATCCATCCAT
>JAVDPK010002723.1:224495-235952 GCA_034780415.1 Cichlasoma orientale | reverse complement strand
ACACACACACACACACACACACACACACACACACACACACACACACACACACACACACACACACACACACACTCCCAAGGCAACCATAAATCAGCCATCTGAATTTAGAGAAATAGATTAAAAATGCAGCTATTCTAATAATCAGTCGTTGAAGTCAAATTTAAAGGGACAAATTTAAATTTTCCTCTCTGAAGTCCTGCCTTTACGACCATTTAGTAAAATCAAGAGAACACAAAGTGAGATTCTCTCAAAGTGCTGCGACTCATTTAGGTCGCTTTCAGCTGTCATCTTACGCTCGCCGATAGGAACAAAAGTCTATACTTTGTGGACTTTATTGACCTGCTTTCTGGCTCTTGGGCTAAGTACAGGCTGTCCTACAGCCCTACAATGGAGGCTGTTAGAGTTAAACACAGCCTGAGAGGAAGGTGTCCACACTGCTCAGGCTTCTGCATCCACCTTTTTATTTTAATGCGTATTTAATATTTCCAAAGGTGCTTGAATTGAAAAAGGAAAAAAAAAATCTAGTCAGGCCTTAGTAAATGTGTGCATTTTTATCACTATTTTTTTTTCTTATGAAGCCAAACCTGCAGCTCTGTGCTCTTTGTCTTTCTCTGTGACCATGTTCACTCCTGAGTGTCCTGAATGTCTTTCAAACATCATAGAAAGCAGATGTTTTCTGACCTGATCAGAGCCTAAATTTGTTGACTTATTATTGCTGCGTTTTGCCAAATTTCTCCGCTTTTAGGTGTCTGATTTAGAAGTGAGTGCATTGTTCTGAAACCCTTGGCCTCTTCATTGCTGAGGCTTTCTGATCTTTCTCCTTTCTCTACGCAGGCTCAACACGAAAAGTCAAATCTCTCCGCGACCCCTCGGCCAAAATGTCCAAGTCAGACCCCCAAACAATGGCAACGATTACCATCACAGACTCTCCTGATGACATCGCCTTCAAGATCAGACGCGCCGTCACCGACTTCACCTCTGAGGTTACCTTTGACCCGGAGACTCGTCCGGGTGTGTCCAACCTGGTGACCATCCACGCTGCCGTGGCGATGATCAGTGTGCAGGAAGCTGTGTCTCAGGCGAGAGGTTTGGACACCGGAGCTTACAAGAAGCTTGTAAGTGAGGCTGTGATCCAGAGGCTGACGCCCATCAGAGAGGAAATCGAGAGGCTGAGGTCGGACCCGGCTCACCTGGAGCGAGTGCTGGCTCGGGGGACATGCAGGGCGCGGGAACTGGCTGCGCCTGTGCTCGCAGAGGTCCGACAGCGAGTGGGTTTCTGCTGAGAGAAAAGAAAAATGACTGAACATTTATGCTGCGAGCCTCTCAGTAAATTACTGCTGCCGGCATCAAGTTTTGTTCCAGTGACTCTTTGAAAGCAGCATGAAAAAGACTCAACTACAGACTTATTGTGCTCTGTGTGTGTCCTCAGTGAAATGAAGTGGCTGCTGCTTCTTTCTGTTCATGCGTTGCATCATCATCACTCGCAGCCTGTTTATTTCCACTCTAATTCTGGCTGTATGCGTTTCCTCACTTTTTGATTTTTTTTTTTTTTTAAACAATAATTTATCTTCTTGCTCTCGACGATAACATGTCCAAATAAAAAAATTCAGGTTTTGAAAAATGCTTGTAAGATGTTCTTATTTAAAGCGTCTTTGCTTACAAGAGTGAATCAAGTGTGCTTCCATAATTAAAGCTGCAGGATTAAATACGTGATTTTCCTTTTGTTTGTTGTTTTTGTGTGTTTGCTTTTGCTGTCCTCACAGTGGTCCGTCCGGGCCTGAGTGAATTTTGGGCTGAAAATCTGAATAATTTTCCCATCTGATTTTGAACACTACTGCAGGGAAACAGTGTCAGCTCTGCCACATGAACGCCGCCCACAATGAGCCGAAATGTAAAAGGCTCGAATCCAAAGGTAAAGATGGAAGAGGGAGCGCTCGTAATGATGTGGCGATGGTGGGAGTGAAATGTTTTGATTGAAAAAAAAAAAGTAAATGAGAATGCACACTTTTTAATCTAAATTTTAAAATCTATTTGACATATTTGCAGCTCAGCAGTTTTTGGTTTTTTTTTTTAACCCTGAGTATCTTATTAACAGTGTTGTTTCATCTGGAAACACAAATATGAGCCACATGGAAACCGAACCAACAAAATTACACTAATGCCAAGTTGCACGTGCACATAATTACACATTAACCACGTACACATGCGCGCAAACACACACTTTGAAGTTGTTTTTGTTTTCTTTTTTTCATTTCTACAGTGTGTTGTAACTTGAGTTTTTACACATGAACACTTGGACTTGGTCACGCTCAGATTTTATAAACAGGCCAATAAACACATTTAGCTGATTTTAATGTTGGGTCTAATAGGAGGAAATCTTCTGCTCCTGTAATACTCCTGTAAGGATGTGCCGGAACATTTCAGTAGGAGCAGAGACTTAACATGTTCATTTTCATCCCTTCAGTCCCTCCTTCCCTGTTTCCCTTCCTGGATCTCCCCCACCCCAGTTTTATTTCTCCACTTCAGCTCCTCTTCTTTACTCTTTCTTGTTTCCTTGTTTATTTCTATTTATTTTCCCTAATTTTTGCTCTCTTTCCCTCTGTTCCCGGCATTCAATCTTTCTTCCTTTATTGCATCCACTCTCCTTTTTTTTTCCTACTCTATAATCAGTTCTCTCTCTAATTGAAAATGCATTTCAAAGTAATTCTAAAATACTTCTGCAGGGACTCGCGCTATTCGCAGGGGCCTGTAGGCACATAAGCACATTATGAAGCTGGACTGCGCTGTAGTTTTTCCATCTCGGTGTTTACCTGGGAACGGACCACATCCCTGCATGGTTTACTTCCCTTTATGCTCCCCTGTTTTTTTGTTTTTTTTCGTTTTTTTTTTCAATTGGCATAAGGAGCTATTGGAATATAAATAAAAAATATATAGACTGCATTTACACAGAGGAGCAGGCTGTAAATCACAGCGACCTGCCAGGACCGCAGCATTATGACAAATACCTGTTTCTGTTTAAAAATGCGGCGGCAGCAGTGATATAGCTGCGCTGTAATAAGTAGTGCGTTTTAATACGAAAGCGACTCCGCAGCTGACCCGTTTTACAGCGCGGGGGTAAAAACTTTAACAGAGTCGTAACAAATGTGACTTTTTGAAAGAAATCACGGTAAATGGAAATGGTGTCGCATGGAAAACAGACCTGAAGAATATAAAAACATTTTAGTGATGTTGATCTAACAGGCTGTCCATGCAGAAGAGGAAACTGGTAAATCTTAAACCTCTTAAACTTCGAACATTATAGCCTCTTTTTTTTTTTTAATTATTAATGAACATGTTGGTGTGCCTTGTGTTTTGACACGTGATTAATTACCGAATAAAACACGTGCCGGTGTTTCCGTTGCGCTTTTACCCAAACGCGACCGCAGTTCATTTAAGATGCAGGACAAATGTTGCGTTTTAGAATCTATTTTATGAAAATTCCTACTCATGCTTTCGCTGTTTATCATAGAGCTTAAAGATAGAGCTCAAAATACAGTTTGAGCTTTGGGATAATTGTTGAAGCCACTGAGTTGGGAGCGGTAAGGGTAGAGAGGTTCAAACTTGCGCGTGTGTACGTGTGCGCGCTGGGGACTACAATTTTTTGACTTCCTGCTGATTGTGGCTGCACCGCCTCTTCTGTAAAGACTTCATATTAATAAAAAAAAACATTAATATGGGATCATTTGATGTCCAGCACTTAAATCACTTAAACACACCTTATTTAATTTAAATGCACCACAGAGAAAATGGTGCATTTGTATGATTTTATTTAGCTAAGCTGTTTATTTCCGGAAGGTTTGAATACGGTGATTACTTTTATAATAATCAGCATTAAATTCATTTAGGGTTTAAAATTTGAACTGATGTACAATGTTGAATTGTGACCTATACCAAAATGAACCACTGCAGGCAAATAAATCCCTTTGGGGTTGCGTCAGGAAGGGCATCCGGTGTCGTGCCAAAAAGTGATTTCCTGTAATTGCCAAAAAAATTGATCGGTAGTATTTACACCGTTATGAATGAGTTGTTGGCCTATAATCTGTCAGGCATAGCTCTCATGAATGATGTAGAGTCATTTTGAGCCACAAAGAACATTCCTGTCACAGGGTAGATGCTGCAGTCAGTGTTTGGCAAAGTGACTTTTATTTGTCATTTGCTTATGCAGGTAAAAGGTGTCACTGACATTAAAAATGTCCTTTTCGGGAGAGATGTGGCCAAGAGGCCGGCAGAAATTGGAACAGATATAACAAAATAGTTCTATAAAGATGTTTTAAGTGGCCAAAAAGGGCCGGATTGGTTATAATGTAGAACACAGAACAGATACTTGCAAAACAGTTCGTTTCTTTATTTTATATAAAACCCAGTTGTAAATCCTGTTGTCTACAGCGTATTTATCAATATAAGCAAAGGTATTAGACATTACCAAAAAAACATAGAAATACTGACAATCACTTTTTGGCACGACATCGGCGTGAAAAAATCTGTCAAATCAAATATGGGGAGTTCACCACTGTGAATAAAGGAGCAGCAGAAGGTAGCTTTTCCTTTTAGTCTACATAAGCATCACTGCGCACATGATGAAGCTGCTCCCTCATCAATATTCTGCCTAAAACAAAGCAGCCTCATATCTATAACACATCATTTGTTTTTATTAGGACCAACTCTGGCCTTCTTTGGTAGAGACTTTATCTTTAAACGCACAATTTATACATTTTATAAATCCATATGGCAAATTTGAGCGTCGCGTGAATTTAGGTTAATCGCACACTCTGGCTAATCTTCACACCTTCATCATTTCACTGTGCGCATCCTCCACACTGTATTTAGTCCTTCGTGGGGAGATTCACAGCTGAGGCGGAAGGTGCTTAAACAATCCGAGAGTTGCCGTCAGGCTGCATGCTCCATTGCTCTCTGCATGCTTCGTCCCCCGGGGTCAGGCGGGGTCAAAGCCTTCTTTTACTCATTGAATATTGACCGTTTCCACCCACCACCCTCCACGTGTACATCTCCCGGGGTTTCTTTTCGTGTTTAGAGTCCATGAAAACCTCACTTAGATCAAAATGGTAAACCTAAAAGCTATTACTAATGGAATTCAAAATACAGAGAAAAGTTTTTAGGAAACTGATTCAATCATCGGAAGTTCCTTCCGGTTGGGTTAAACAGAGAATTTGTTGAGATGCTCGCTTGCTTCAAGTTTTGGGTGAATGAGATGCCATCGGGGCTATAATTGGGTTCTAAATGGCAAACAGTTGGTTTTAGTTTTTACTGCATGTGTTTAACGAGTTTCCTCCCACGGGGATTAAACGTCCTTTCTCCACGTCAGTGCACGTAGAATTTTTACTTGTTTACTTTCGGAACAATTTTACGCACAAAGACAGAATATCAAGAAACCCTGATTTAGAGTCACACAGCCCTCCCGCAGCTTGTTGTAATAGTCACATCTAATATGTAACTGCTTATTCGTCCTCTATCTCAGTAACCTTTTGCGCACGTATAATACGCACTTTGCGCGCGTATTATAATAAAGACCGCAACACAACTAAATTCCAGTTAAACTGTAATAAATTCAGATATTAGTAAATCAGCTTTTTTTGATCTTCATGCAGAATAATGAAGCAACCCATGTATTTGTTTTTGTGACGTACTTACCATTTTTCTACAGTTTTCTATGAGCTATCCTCGTGCGCACGCACATATTTATTTCAGGATGACAGATGCACAGCAATAAACCCTGGAAATCTTCTTTTTCAAGAGCGGCACTTTGACTTCAGGCCTGCCCGGTGCAGACAGGCGCATTTCTGCTGACTGATCACACCGGCACCGCGGCTCTCTTCCCCTCTGACACTTTTCGACCGGCAGCTGCTGAGAAATGTGTAAATTATTTCCCCCCGCAGGAACTGATAAGCCTCTTCACCCTGGCCTGTGCGCCTGAACTGAGCATCAGGTCTGCAGACTGATCACAGGCAGCCCAGAGCACAGTCTCACGAACGCGCCGCTGATTTTCAAAATAGGGGGATTTGGTCGCAAGAAACCGATCATCTTTTGCAAGGCTGTCGCAATAGATCACCTGCCTGTATTATATTATAAGGCTGAGCGCGGCAAATATTTATTTCATATTTTTATTTTTAATATTTGGTTTCAGAGGTCTAGTCCTAAGTCTCTCCATCTGCAGATAAAATATGCTAGAAATGCGTTTCTGCATCAGGACAAAATAATTAATTAATATTTCATTTTTACTTTCGCAACACAAAATCAGAAAAGTTCCTCATTTGAAAATTTATTAGCTATTAATCCTCGAATAAAATAAGCGCTGAGTCATATTGTCGGTTTCATATATGTCGGGAATTTTAAATGCAGATCGTTTGAGGATTATTCATGCCCAAATTAGAAAGTAATTAACATAAATATAATACAAAATAATGTAATAAACAGATGGGAGCCTGTTGGCAGTTTCTTTTTTTCAATCAAAATCATCTCAGCTGAAGAAACTCCCTCTAATCTACGCACGCACACGTTTCTTGTGACTGTTTTTCTTTTACCGACCTGTAGATTTGTTTAAACGAACCTCCAACAACCTGAGCAGAGACCAAGAATTTCACTTGCTAGTCTTCACCTTCCTTTTTGTGTCCAAGCGCACAGCTCTGAGATCAGCCCACCTGTCCTGCTGCAGCTCTGCTCCGGTTCCTCGGCTGTCGGGTGACACAGTGTAGCTGTTATGTGACTTTTCTTGCAACGACTTTTAATGATGGAATCAGGTTCAGGTGAAAAGGTAAATATTAAAATGACTTTGGGATGGTCGCTATGAGGGCGAAGGCCTCGGATCGGCCTCGGCTGACAGTCAGATGAGATCTTGAAGTGAAGCTGCAGGATTTTAGGGTATCAAAGACTCAAAGACTGAGACAGCTGGGCTGGTGGGGGCTTTTTTTTATTTAAAAAAAACAAAAAAACAAAAAACAAACAAACATTATTACGCTTGAACTGATACGGTTTATTATCTGATTGGTCTATTTGCTGGAAGCTCTGCCTTTAATATAGATATGAGCACAGCAAAACTTATATACGTCTCCATATCATTCATTATGGAGTTAGTTAGTTAGGCTGCTGCAAGTCTGTGATGGCTCCTTTTCCAGGACGGGCTTCTTCCTCCTCCTGCCATTGGACAAAACACTTTGTCTAGCTCTCTGTTCTAACTTCTCATTGGACACGCGGCTTTGCCAGAGCGCAAGAGAGCCGCCCTGTGCGCCTGAAAAAAAAAACAGACTCCCCCAGAAGTGATTATCAATCAGAGAGAAGTTAGAGGGACAGAAAGAGAAAAAGACACGGAGTGGAAGGACGGAGAGACGCGTGAAGCGGCAGACCGTATCAAAAACAATCAGTCCTGCAGTGCTGCCAGGATGACACAGTCCGCCTTCAAAAGTTTGACGCGGCGTTTCTAGTCACAGTTGGGATTACTTTGGACACTTGGTGAGTTTGCGATCTGCTGTAAACACTGACGTGTGCATTTAAAAAAAAATTGTTTTGCTTCGCTGCGTTGGACGGACGGACTGGGTTTTTCGCCGCGTCCCCCCCTTAGGGTGGATTTTGTGAGAAATGAGTGAGAGGAGGCGATCTGCCGCAGCTCTGAGCTCTAGAGCCCACGCTTTTTCCGTGGAAGCCCTGATCGGCTCCAACAAGAAGAGGAAGCTCCGGGGCTGGGAGGAGAAGGAGCTGGAGTTGTCCATGGAGAGCCTCGCCACGGACGGAGAGGATCCGGCGCACTGTCTGGATATGGACCCCGGTCAGTGCGCAGACATGCACAACACCGCTCAAATGTCCGGATCTCCGTTATAACACTGCAGAGCACTGCAAGCCCCCAAGTCCTGAGTCAAAACGTGGCTCTGTGTTCAGTGACCCAACCCACGCAGGGCACACAGGCTCCACACTACATTGCTAATCTTTACATTAAACAGACTGCGAGCAAGCCTGTGGAGTTGTGGCTTTGGCTAACAGGAATATGTCACCAGTGTGTCTCATAATCCGCCAATCAAAAAAAAAAAAATAAAAAAAATAAAAATTAGAACTCAATTGATTTTTTTTTCTTTGCGGGTTGGCCAAGTTTTGACTCTGGACTGGTGGATTACACTGTAAGATCTACCAAAAATACATCAAAATACTTTGAGTGAAAGTATAAAGTTTTAACTCCGCAACTATCTGCTTATAATGCAGGGAGGCCTCAGCTTACTGCAGGAAGCTACACCAGTTGAAACTAACCAGTTAATCTAACGCGTTTCAGCCTCGGTGACGAGCAGCCTTTAAATATTCAGAATTGTATTGTCCTCTGTTAAAAAAAAGAAAAAGGTTTATATGAAGAATTGCCTTTTGCTATTAAAGCCCACTTCGTGCGTCACACGCAGAACAGCCAGTGTTTCTATATATGAGGGCGCACAGAGAACGTTACAGGTAAAAATCACATTTTATCACATCATCTACTGAGAACGTGTAAACCTTTTAAAAGTGTGTTGTATGAAACTAATAATCACACAAGCTCCTAGAAAAATACACATAAATGGACTGAAATAGTGGAAAGGCGGGTTGTGTAAAAGAAAAGAGAAAAACAAAAAATAATGACTGAAGAAAATAGATAATATTTCAAAAATCATGACAAAAAACAGTAGTGTTATGGGGTTAAACACTTTTATATTTTTATATACAGTAATTTGGAAAACCAACATTTTTTGTAATCAGTTCATTTATACATTTTTGTTCTTTTTAAATTCACATCTCATTTCCATAATTTTAGCGCCAGCTCAGCAGTTCTATCGTTTCATTGCACAATGTGATGATTTAATTGCACTTTAAATTAAATACAGTGGCTGTTGTCTCATCCATCTTAACCCAGAGACTTGACTGTTTGGAGATGAGCTGACTCTCAGACATAAACCTGACTGCTGTCCCACCTGAGGGGGATTTTTACCTCGACGCTTCCCTTTGAGCAGACTCGGCCGGTCCCCACATAGGCTTCATTTTTCGCAGCTGGTGTTTCAGCGAAAGCTTCACTTAAATTTTAATTGCAAATTCATTCAGGAAGCATTACTCAAAAATATTTATGTTAAGTCGGTTGCTTTAAAAATCTTGTTTTTTAGGGGTAATGTATGAGTTGTGTGGATAATGTATGGTATATAAATTTAAGTTAGAATATTCATTTTGCCGTTGAACGGGCCTGTATGAATCATGCTACATCATACGTGCATCACTGCTCATTAAATGTTTGTATTACTGCGCAGAAAGGCAGAAGTTAAGTGTTTTTCTACATCTGAGTGCTGCTCAGACAGTCTCAGTCCGACGCTGCCCCGTCTGACCTCTTGGGTCGCTGCGCTTTTACGCGCCGCTTCGTTTTTCGGATTGATCCAAACGCAACACTTAAATAATAAAAACAATAAATAAATTAATTAAATTAAATAAAAACAAAACAAAACTGTGATTTAACTTGAAGATTTTAGCAGAGGGGGATTTTTGTCCCAGGGACTCTCATGGGAAGTTTGTTGTTGTTATTGAAGTGTAGGACTGTCTGTGGTTAAACGAGGGAGGTGAAACTAAACGCTGATTACAAGCAGCTTGTTTCTGCGTGTGTTTTAAAGAGTAAACATAAGCAAGAAAAATTAAAGCTTAGTCGTCACGGGGGGAAGGAAAAAACAACCCTTGAAGTCATTTATTAAAAATGTGTTTTGGTTCGGTAGAAAGGTCTTTAAGTTCATCTTCTCATAGGTTTTGTACAGTTTCAGATTGTGCGGCTAAATGAACCAGTTCCCGGTTACTCGCCTCCCCCCCGCGGTCCCGCTCATTAGCAGGCGGATTCCTGGCAGGTTCAGCGGGCCCTGCTTGGGTCCGAAAGCCTCCACTTTGGCGCGTCGGGCGGCGGTGACCGAGAACAGGGAGTCTCTGTGGTCAGATTATGTGGTTTAGAGGAATCCTTAACGGAGTGATTTGATTTTTACTCAGCTCCAGGCGATGCTGGAAGCCGGCTGGTCGTATAACACGTTTATTAGCCTCAAAGACAAGGGCAGGACTGAGGCATGCACACACTCTGAACCAGGCTCGGATTTAACAGCCTGCCTGGAAGAGCTCAGCAGCTCTGAAAAAACGTTGTTTTGTTAGACCTCACAGAACTACTGCCACCACACATTCATAATATTTATCCATTAAAAAAAATCAATTAACAAGTTCAACGAAATCTGCCGTGAATCAATATTTAATTTTAGGTATTCTGTGATTTACAGAGCGGCGCTTTATATTTTTTAGGACTCATGCCCTGCAAACACCTGACTTTTTGCTAAAAACTGGGGAATTAAAATCGGTCACGATCACCGCATAATCAGATATTAATGTTACTACTCTGCTCCTTCTGTTTGCAATTTGTCTGAAAGCTGAAAGCACGCAGGCTGATAAAGAGAGATGTGCTGGAAGTTTTTACTGCTTCCTTGTTGCCTGAGTCTCCGTCAGTGAGGAAACAGGTGCTCTCACGGTGTGGATGGTGTTACTCGGTGATTTCACACTTGGCAAACTGCTTCAGATATCTGCTGCAACTTCATTATAATATACCAGCTTCATAAAGTCAGACGGTTGCATTTGCCTGGATATGTAAACTGGATGCCGCCAATACACACGCCGCTTTCTGCGCGACTTCTCTGAATCAATGTGGCGCTTATACTGAGTCCAGTGTTAGAAACCAAGACATGACACCTTTTATCAGTGCACCCCAACCGCAAGCGGAAATTTTAAAACAGGCTTTCCACTCTGACATATTTGGCATGCTTGGAATTTATTTATTTAATAAAGTTGTATAATTTTTTAATATTGCCTACTTGTGTAAATGTTTGGAAGTATTGCAGCGCAGTCAGGTTCAAGTGGTTCTGTTTATTGGAGCCATCTCAGAATGAAATTAAATATTTATGATCAGATATCGATGCTGTATGAATTAAAGCTGCACGTCCCACTAATGATAAAAGGGATTCCCATAAATGTAGCGCTTTAGCTCTGTGGATGTCCATCTAACACGTATATATAGACCCACTCTTTAAGTGGTAATTTGCCGCTGGCTCCTGAAAGTGAGAATATAAATTCTAGCCATAATCTACTTCCTGATTACTTTCAGCATTTTTAAATAAACCTATTAATAACTATCTGTTTACAGTTCAGCCCCCTTTGGGATCTCCTGACAGCGTAGTGACAAAATGTGAACTGGAACACAGAGAGCGATGTAATGTATAGCACCGAGCTGATTCAATTCTGCCCAATTAGTGGCCCAGTATGAATGTTAGTCTAAATTTAATAAGGCCTGGCAAGAGCTTAAAGAACCACAAGATGCTGGCTTGTGTGTGTGTGTGTGTGTGTGTGTGTGTGTGTGTGTGTGTGTGTGTGTGTGTGTGTGTGTGTGTGTGT